>KZ308656.1:285341-317022 GCA_000376725.2 Ladona fulva
ACCACCGTTGAATACGAACTAAGTCGTTTGCTAGGGATTCCTGGTCTTCCACGCTTGATATTTTCCTATATATAACTGTATCGTCCGCGAATATCCTCACTTTACTATCGATTTCGTGGCTCAAGTCGTTTATGTATATCAAGAAAAGAAGGGGCCCAATCACGCTGCCCTGGGGTACGCCTGAGGTAACTTTGACTCTGTTTGAAGTAACACCATCGAGTACCACTTGTTGTTCCCTATCGCAGAGAAAATCTTTGACCCAGTCAATTACTTCGTTATTAATTCCAGCCAATTTTAATTTGTAAATTAATCTGTTGTGAGGAATTCTATCGAAAGCAGAAGCTTATTTTACATCCCATTCATTTTCAACAGCGTAGTTTTATACTCATAAGGCATCAGGGAATTCATATTAAATATTAAAATTAAATGAGCAGTTGCTTCGCTGCATTCCAAAATGGAAGGTTGAATAAATTAAATATTTGAAAAGGATAATCATAATTTTTTTGAAAACCCATTTCACTCGGTTGCAGCTTACGCTATCGATTTCGCTTTCGATTGACGGCCTTGATAGCGAGCAACGGTATCGGAGGATTTTATCCTCACAAGATCTCGATGTTTGCGTTCCTGAACCTGTTCGAAATTAGACTTCGAAAAGATACAAACGAGGCAGTAAAATTCACCCATTCTGTTTGTATATAGTAAACTTCCGCCTGTAAATATCTGTCGATGATTTTGTTTGAGAAATGCGTCATTTACAAGAGTTTGGTTCGGGACTTTTGCAGCTGATTGGAAATGATATTTAGCTCCGAAGCACCCATTCATCCTTGAACTCTCAGAGTGTGAATTCTGTAAAGTTACTTTCCCATTTCTTATTATCCATGAACGGGGTATACCTAAAATTCCAATTTACAATAACCGGGTTGACGTTCCCAAATAGTTTCGCATATTGTAACGTGATTTTACCTTACAGCTAATTCAACATTCAACAATTCATTTATTCTCGTCAGAAAGGGGAAGGAGGACTACAACTTAGGGATTTATTTTATACGAATTTATGCTTATTATGGCGGAAAGAACGCGAATCTTGGAAGTAGGATGCCTACATGATGATAATTCACCCGTTCCTTCTTATCTTAACTTGTAGTATAAGAATGATAAAGCTGAAGGACCCCCGAAAGAGATGCAGGGTGAGTTGAGCTCGTCATTATGCAGGTTTCGAGGTCTTTCTGCCCTGACAAATGCAAACTCGTATAAAATAAATCGCTAAGTTGCTGTCAACGTAAGTTAATACTTGCGAAAACTACCGAGAGCTTTATAACGAGACCAAGTTCCCATTTTTTACATCCATCCATAACAATTAAAAAGTAATTTTATAAAACTGAAAACAAATCTTTATAGTGTCACGGAAATAGTCTAAAATGTTTTATTTGAGCCTAAAATAAATATTCTAAAGTTGTGTTAAAATACTGCTTCGTTTTTTTTTGAGAAATAAAATTTCAAAGTAAGCTCTCCGTTAAGAAGCAAGAAAAACCGGCACTTTTTTCGTTCGAGCTGTGATAGAATACCAACCAGATACAAACAAAAAATTCTAACTAATTCATCATCATCAACCTTTCCCTATATATTTATATTTATGCTCTCCATATTTTTCGGTCTTCCCACCATTTCCTTCCCCAAACTTTTTCTGCATCCTACCGGTGTCCTTTATAATCATATCCTTCCTTCTTTCTATTATAGTTCCCCTAGACATTTTTCCCTTTTTTATCGTCTCTTGAAAAGCTCTTTAGGAAGGTGCTTTTCTTCTGTCAGCATCACATGTCCAAACCATGTTAATCTTGATCTATCAATCCATTCTTCAAACCTTCATGTACTCAGTGTTTCCCTGACATTTCTTTTCAACCCTATCTTTTCTTGTTTTTTTTAAACATACTCGGGAACATCACTTCCATCGGTTCGAAAATAATTATAACCTCTAATTCTTTCGAAGTTCTTCGACTTAGGGCCACCCCGCTCATTCTGAAGTGCTCATAATGAAGAAAAGGGTTGTGTTAAATCAAGGCTCTGCTGTAGTTGATCATAATTTAATGCTTTACATAATAGCAAGTAATTGAATTAGGCAAAAATAATGCTTGGAAGTTTTATGTAAAACCGAGGTTTTAACAAAAATATGACATAAAATAAAACTAAACGACTTATAATTATGATTCATGCTAGGGTATCCATTATGTTTGTATAACTATTTAAATTATGCCCTCCCCTTGTCGTTTCTTGAATTGCTTGAGGCAGAATATTAAATCACTCCTGAACGATAACGTGTAGTAAAATTTTAGTACAGAATACAACTTAGAAAGAAAAAAACTCCAAGTGTGGATTAAAATCAAAATTTTCTTAGCAAGCAAAGAAAATACGAAAAAATATTATGCCTGGTCAGCTCCTAGATTTAAATTCATTAAAATTAATGTTTTGCTGTAATTTTTCCCTACACCCATGCCGGTTTGCAGGTCAAGTAAGTTAGAAAATCTCAAAGCGTTTTCCGAATGGTCTCTTATAAGGCCGATAATCTCAAACCAGAGGTGTCGAGAAAGCCTCCCTGTAGGAGAAAAGCAAGAATAATAGTCTTCCATTATTAATGGACCGAAGTAACCCCGAAAGAATTTTGAATGCAACTGCCACTAACCATCAAGCATTTATTGACAAAAGGAATAGAATTGGAAAAAATATCTGGGCATATTTAAATCGACCCTCGATATATTCCATGTTACCTAGGGGAGGAAGTAAGAACCTTATCAGAATTGAATGATGAAGTTTCAAAAGTAAAACATTAGGTTCCCGACAAAAGATCAAAATACTGAACAAAAATTAAAGGAACTAAAGGATCCTTCACATCGAAGAAATAAAGGATTCCTTCACATGGATAAAATTCAGCCAGTAGAGATCTCTCTCTCTCTGGATTTTATTTTTAGTAGTATGCGATAACACGATATTTAAGTTTTTAGGGTAAATTTCTGCGCGAAAACATCTTGATGAAGATTGTTTTCATATACCTCCCATTATTCTTGTATAATGTACTTTTAATGAGTTTACATTTTACTATTATTACTGATCGAGGATTTATATTTTATTGATAACCACCACTGTAGAGATGTTTAATGTGCAGCGGTTATCGATTTATTTGAAATTTAGTTTCCGTATAGCTTCCATCTCTGACAGAATCCGTATAAAAACAAAGACGTCCGTGAGGCTCTGCTTGTCCGAGCATTTATATCCTTTTCGAGACGTGTGCTATAATAGTTTTATGCAAATAAAAATCCTATTTCCTGTTTTTATTAATGTATTTCTATGGTGCTTCCCACACGATGTACCGCGCTATATCCGAGAATAAAATATTGTATATAGTAGTATTGTCAAAAGTTGGAGCCCAAATACCATATTCTCGCAATATCGCGATACATATACAGCTTTATCTTTCGATTTATTTTGTCACTTAGAGATACTTCGTAATGATGATTTTAAATAATTCAGTCACCGATTTTATTAATTTTCAATTTGAAGCCACACTGAAATAAACGTGTCGTTTAGTGTGCCGAGATGCTGAAGTCTATACAAAAGTAGGGAGTAGGGGGCAAAGTAGTAGGAAAATCTGCTTGATTTTACAATATATATTACCTCTTTGTATCTAAATACTGAGATGATGGTCCCGTTTCTATTGATAGATTGTATTTGACGATCTCATTAGTTTCTCCTTTCACGTGCTTAATCATCGTGCTAGAGGAAACTACGGACACAAAGTTTAAATTTTTAATAAGATGCGGCTAGCGTCAGTCATGATTTATTCTATAATTTCCTATCTTCCCTTGATATATAAAAGAGACGGCAGAGTCATTACACAGCGACAAATTGGTAAATAAAAGACTTACGAACCGGGGGCTGTAAAAGCCTTGCGCCTAAACCATTAACGATGTCAATTCATCACGCGCTTCCATTCCTTCACTTGTTGGGTCGTTAATCGCACCCACTTTTCTCCGCGAGCCCTCACACTCGGCACCGCGACACGCAGTTTCTCAGTCGCTCCTTCCATTCTCTCCACTTCCCTCCAACTCCTGCCCGTTTTTCTCCTCGCGGAAAATGAATGACTGCTGCGCTTGACACTAGGTGGCACGGCGAGCGCCAAGTGACGAGATCCGTTTTGTCATTGGGGAAATTCATTTTCTTTCGCGGGTAACGGAGAGATAGAAGGATGACGTAAAGATTTGTTTCTTTTTAATTTGGAGTTTTCTCAAGTTATATGGGAAAATGGGAACGTCGTGTGTTTAGTCTCTCTCCGAAATGTGGTAATTGCACCGGATATGCCACATTTTTGTCGTCTTTGAGTAAACATTAAGCGATTCATGAATAAACAATTTTAAAATCCAGCCTTTCAGAACGGAGCTTTATGGATCGTAATGTGATGAAAAGTGTGGAAATTTCACTTGAAAGATATTTACTACCGAAGAAAGCTTAATTTGGAAATGGTAACATTAATGGCATGCTGAAATTGAAACGGTCCTCTAAATGAATGAGAGGTGGAACAAAGCAAAGCTTATCTTCTCTTTTTACGCGACCGTTAAGATGATTAAGTACCAAATTTTCCTCAAAACATAAATACTCCATCTATTGGAAAATGTTGCGATAGTTTGAATAAATTTTATAAACTCCTGTAAAACTGTTGAACACTCCTTTTGATTGAATTGTCGCCTTCATTCGAATTAAATTTATGTCTGATTGCCAATATCATTTCTCTCTCTATCTTATACTGTTATACCGCATGATTT
This sequence comes from Ladona fulva, assembly GCA_000376725.2. NCBI lineage: Eukaryota > Metazoa > Arthropoda > Insecta > Odonata > Libellulidae > Ladona > Ladona fulva. Next base: position 290,153 of record KZ308656.1, read on the forward strand.
ATAGGGTAGTTTGTTCATGCATTAATTGTTCAACGAATATTCACACTACTTGATTTATTTGCTCCTCGAGTATTTTTCGTTCATTTATACAGCATGTAATAAAATTATCGTACCATAATTCAAATTTAAAGTATCTAACAATGGATAGAGGTTCATTTTTCCAATATGTTTCTGATGACTTGCCTCATCCCAAATTTTCCTCTGTCCACCGTTTAATTGTAATGTATATTTTTTTAGATAGGTCTCTTTTCAGTCACAAAATGAAACGAATTACAACCTTAATTTCATACTTAAGTCAACGTTATGGGACGTTTGCATGTCGTAAATATAGAAATGTGATTCCACCCATTATGGGATAAAGAAAGAATATAAGACCATCTTGGTAAAATTATCATCAAAAGTAATTATATAGGTAATGAATATACGAAAATGATCAGCACTTTCAATGTAGGAACATAAAAATGGTTAAAACTTTAGGGTGAGTATGTACCAAAGTGGACCATTTCAAAGTTTACGGAATCTAGGCAAATTTTATAAAACTACTTTCAATGAATAAACGATACAGATTCAAGGGTAATCTTGTGGTAATTATTAATATTAAAAATATATATTTGTAGACCTGATGATGTAGCCACGCTACGAAACCATGGTCGTATGTATGTTGTTTTGTGTGGTATAGTAAAAAGTTCACTCTAATGGAGCATTTTAATATTTTACTTTTAATGAAGTCTAACGTTCGAATTCTCCAACTCAATCGCTTCAAAAACATTTACTGTGACTCAGAACTACTACATCTGTATGAGTTAAAGAGCATTGACGCATAAAGGTGCTTTTCTATTCCCACAAAAGGAGAAAATTATACCTTTTAAATATAAGGGTGAGTACCATAATTCATATTACTGTTACTAACGACAGTCTTTAGTTAGTCATAGTCATGCCATGTTAGTCTTTATTACACCGAGGAAGTTTTTAAAATCAATCAATGCTACCGTTCCAGAGGAATAAAATTCATTCTATTACACCACAATGCGTAACTTCGGTTGTTCCACCGTTACAACCTCAAAATATCTTACCGGAGAGATAATTTTCATCCACAGTAAGCCATCCGGAACTAACGCAATACCCAAATTTTGTGAAGTCGCACTCCTTGGGATCCGCTTGAGCGAGGCTTACCAAAAAAGAAATCGTACGAAATTTTCGCAAAAGGACAAAACCTAATAGGCGAAGCAATGGGTAATAAATTCGTTTCCTAGGTGACACTGTCGTCCTCGCACACTTGCACAATTCAGAAAGCGCTCTCACTACTCCTTCGGCCTTATCCGTCTCAGTTACAAATAATAGGACGAGTGATTGACTGCAATTTGTTTGTCGTTGAGCAATGCTTTGGTAACTCAACGTCACCGCCATCATTTTCCTTTCCAGCTCTTTTTTCCCATTCCCTCTCGCCTGTTTTTCTTCAAAGGATCTCTCCGCGGAAAGGGTATACTAATATGATCCGAGAGCGCGGGCGGATGCTAGGATGAGAAAAATAGAGGAAAGGTAAAATATGGAGATATCCGGGGAAATGGGATATTTGAGAACGGAAATGCAGATGAAGATGAGGTAGTGAAAGCGGATGGAGATTTGGGAATAAAGCAGCAGAGGCTATAAAGATCTGCAGAAAAATATATCCCGATACGAGAGAGGAAATAGATGGAGTGTTTTGAAAAGCAATCGAATTTCCAATTGGATCAACCGTAAAAGCATTAACAGACGGGGTGAAGATGCCTTGATGGGGCTGTTAAGAACATAACCTTTTTCCTTGTCGGCAGTAATTGATATGGCTGCAATTTCTCTTGTTCAGTTTGGGTTACAGTTTTATAATTATATGTCGAGGAGATAGCTTTCCCTTCTTCTTTAACGAACGCTTAAGACTGAGCTGCAAGTCATAATTTGCGCAATTTCTGTGTCCGTAAATTTTTAAATCTTAAATTAAATGAAAATTTAAATTGATTGCAGATATTATTTTAATTTTAAAGAGTACTAGGAGCACCTTTTCCCAACTTTTACTACACTCTCACGGTAATTATGAATCTTCGTCATTGTAATCATAGATTTTATCTATTCGATTCTAAAATATCTATATATTCTAAAATATTCTTGCAATAATTTCCTTGCAATGGTAATATAAGAATGATCCGTTTCGACTTTATTGTTTTTGTTTTATATTAAGTAAATTGCCATCGACCGAAATTGCTTTCGAAATTGTGAACGCCGCACACCTGTATTATCTTTAGAAATATATGCTAAATATCCAAATTCATGAGGTTCGTTTGTAGTCAGCAGAGATATTGGTGAAACACCCATATTTATACGATTTCGATGTTAGCCATCGTTTATTATAAGGTAAAGAAAACCGCCATTCTGGAGTAAATTTATTTTAAACTCAACGATTTTTCTGTTTAAAATTTCTCCTTTCCAAAAATTACTGTGCCTGATGTTTTAGACATGGTGAACTGAAACACGCATGATCTCCAACTTGAGGTTTTGCAAAGAGATTGACACTTTCCTCTTCAATGCGTAGGACTGCAAGTCACAACTCTTTTATCTCACCTCATTATGTAAGTAAGCTAAATTCTGAAATTCCAGTGTATAGTCTATCAATTACTACCGAGCTACCGCATTTTAAAGATACAAATAATAAAAATACAAATATTAAAAGTATTAGTATTAATTCAATTTGAAGCCACACTGAAATAAACGTGTCGTTTAGTGTGCCGAGATGCTGAAGTCTATACAAATTAAAATTAAATGAGCAGTTGCTTCGCTGCATTCCAAAATGGAAGGTTGAATAAATTAAATATTTGAAAAGGATAATCATAATTTTTTTGAAAACCCATTTCACTCGGTTGCAGCTTACGCTATCGATTTCGCTTTCGATTGACGGCCTTGATAGCGAGCAACGGTATCGGAGGATTTTATCCTCACAAGATCTCGATGTTTGCGTTCCTGAACCTGTTCGAAATTAGACTTCGAAAAGATACAAACGAGGCAGTAAAATTCACCCATTCTGTTTGTATATAGTAAACTTCCGCCTGTAAATATCTGTCGATGATTTTGTTTGAGAAATGCGTCATTTACAAGAGTTTGGTTCGGGACTTTTGCAGCTGATTGGAAATGATATTTAGCTCCGAAGCACCCATTCATCCTTGAACTCTCAGAGTGTGAATTCTGTAAAGTTACTTTCCCATTTCTTATTATCCATGAACGGGGTATACCTAAAATTCCAATTTACAATAACCGGGTTGACGTTCCCAAATAGTTTCGCATATTGTAACGTGATTTTACCTTACAGCTAATTCAACATTCAACAATTCATTTATTCTCGTCAGAAAGGGGAAGGAGGACTACAACTTAGGGATTTATTTTATACGAATTTATGCTTATTATGGCGGAAAGAACGCGAATCTTGGAAGTAGGATGCCTACATGATGATAATTCACCCGTTCCTTCTTATCTTAACTTGTAGTATAAGAATGATAAAGCTGAAGGACCCCCGAAAGAGATGCAGGGTGAGTTGAGCTCGTCATTATGCAGGTTTCGAGGTCTTTCTGCCCTGACAAATGCAAACTCGTATAAAATAAATCGCTAAGTTGCTGTCAACGTAAGTTAATACTTGCGAAAACTACCGAGAGCTTTATAACGAGACCAAGTTCCCATTTTTTACATCCATCCATAACAATTAAAAAGTAATTTTATAAAACTGAAAACAAATCTTTATAGTGTCACGGAAATAGTCTAAAATGTTTTATTTGAGCCTAAAATAAATATTCTAAAGTTGTGTTAAAATACTGCTTCGTTTTTTTTTGAGAAATAAAATTTCAAAGTAAGCTCTCCGTTAAGAAGCAAGAAAAACCGGCACTTTTTTCGTTCGAGCTGTGATAGAATACCAACCAGATACAAACAAAAAATTCTAACTAATTCATCATCATCAACCTTTCCCTATATATTTATATTTATGCTCTCCATATTTTTCGGTCTTCCCACCATTTCCTTCCCCAAACTTTTTCTGCATCCTACCGGTGTCCTTTATAATCATATCCTTCCTTCTTTCTATTATAGTTCCCCTAGACATTTTTCCCTTTTTTATCGTCTCTTGAAAAGCTCTTTAGGAAGGTGCTTTTCTTCTGTCAGCATCACATGTCCAAACCATGTTAATCTTGATCTATCAATCCATTCTTCAAACCTTCATGTACTCAGTGTTTCCCTGACATTTCTTTTCAACCCTATCTTTTCTTGTTTTTTTTAAACATACTCGGGAACATCACTTCCATCGGTTCGAAAATAATTATAACCTCTAATTCTTTCGAAGTTCTTCGACTTAGGGCCACCCCGCTCATTCTGAAGTGCTCATAATGAAGAAAAGGGTTGTGTTAAATCAAGGCTCTGCTGTAGTTGATCATAATTTAATGCTTTACATAATAGCAAGTAATTGAATTAGGCAAAAATAATGCTTGGAAGTTTTATGTAAAACCGAGGTTTTAACAAAAATATGACATAAAATAAAACTAAACGACTTATAATTATGATTCATGCTAGGGTATCCATTATGTTTGTATAACTATTTAAATTATGCCCTCCCCTTGTCGTTTCTTGAATTGCTTGAGGCAGAATATTAAATCACTCCTGAACGATAACGTGTAGTAAAATTTTAGTACAGAATACAACTTAGAAAGAAAAAAACTCCAAGTGTGGATTAAAATCAAAATTTTCTTAGCAAGCAAAGAAAATACGAAAAAATATTATGCCTGGTCAGCTCCTAGATTTAAATTCATTAAAATTAATGTTTTGCTGTAATTTTTCCCTACACCCATGCCGGTTTGCAGGTCAAGTAAGTTAGAAAATCTCATAGCGTATTCCGAATGGTCTCTTATAAGGCCGATAATCTCAAACCAGAGGTGTCGAGAAAGCCTCCCTGTAGGAGAAAAGCAAGAATAATAGTCTTCCATTATTAATGGACCGAAGTAACCCCGAAAGAATTTTGAATGCAACTGCCACTAACCATCAAGCATTTATTGACAAAAGGAATAGAATTGGAAAAAATATCTGGGCATATTTAAATCGACCCTCGATATATTCCATGTTACCTAGGGGAGGAAGTAAGAACCNTCTATAATTTTTCTTTTCCAAAATATCAACCTATCAAGTACCATTTATAAATAAGCATTTTTACAAAAAAATTGTGTAAGATGTTATTTACAATTTTTTCTGTTTCACATCATCCCATAATATGCTAGACTATTCAAGCAATATCAAAGTATTGGAAAGGAAAGTTATAACGCAATTTCGAGGAACTTCCCCCCCCAAATTCCGTCCGAAAGACAAAGAATTCCATTGCGGATGACAATTCGTAGTCCCACTCTTTCGCCGTATACAAATACCTACATATCTTCCTCTCCATCATCCCCGACCGTTGTTTCGGACTCCGTCCTTGATTTCTGCTCGTCCCTTTTCCTCCTCTTGCATCCATCCTCAATCCAACGTCCTGTTCCATCAATTCCGTCTCCCGCTTTGACGTTCTTCGCCCTCTCTCCACCCCATTCTCGGCAATTCCACGCACTCGCACACTCGTTTGTTTTCGCATTTTCCCTCTCCGAAGAATGTTTGCGAAGCATACGTTCGTCATTGGGGAAAATATTATTAAAAGCGACCGCTTGACCCCCCTTACCATCTCCTGTTTGCCTACGCCCCATCGTCAAGACGTCAAGAAATGAGCTACGGAACATTGCGTGAGGAATTATATTATTTTGCTTTGTCAAATCCTTCGCCAATTCTTCTCACGAGGCAGCCTGTATTTATCTCCGCAGGGGAGTGCACGCGGGAACATACCGAAAAACGTTATTACAGCTCCCTCGAGAGGTTTTCGGTGCTTCGCCATGGAGGAATTCCATTTCTTTCCCTAGGTTGCGCTATCACTCCGCGTTTTTAGGATCCTCCGAAGAACGCAATCGAAGCATGCTTTGCGTTCCTCCGTCCCAAGTGTTTACTGCAAGCCTTCCGCTTTAGTCGTTATCGCCTGTAAGCAGTCGAGAGGTTTTCTCAATCCTGAGATAGGTTTCTGCTAATTTAGGAACATGCCTCCTAAGTGAATTTCACTTTGAGCTTCTTTGTTTCAACCGAAAGGTCTCCCCAATATTATTCATACGAATTACTACGGGAATCATGGTGCATGTAATTCCACCAGTTTTCCTTCTCGAGTTCGGCGACACAACCTCGGAACCATTGCGAATAAGGTAGTTCAATTGAAGAAAACATCTCAATTTACTCATCTCAGCCGATTCTTTCTGTATTCTACAACAGCTTAATCTCGAAAGTGCTTCATTTTTGTAACTTAAACAGCCCCTGCACGAAATTTCAAACTTCTTTCATGTTCACACAAAAATCTTGGTTTTATATTACGAAAATAACAGAAAGGAGAAGGGATAAGATGAAAATTGAAATTAAATCTGTGGATGCCACTCAGAAATGCTATCCTAAATGAAAAAACTCCAGAAAAACACAACTCCTATGATTTCAACGGTGGATTGTTATTCATAGAATGATATATTCTGAGGACCTTTCCAAACGCTTGACAAATCAGTTAATGCTCTCTTCGATGAAAGCATTCAAGGGTAAGCCTCCAATGAATTTCCATGGCATATCTCTGTTATCAAAGCACTTATTCAGTGTTTGCAAAAGTATGGTTGAATTCAGAAGCGAAAGTATAAGATCTTTTAGATGTTTTTTTAAAAAGATGTCTACTTCGATAATTTAAGGATGGGAATAACGAAGATCATAGAGGATAGGATAGTGGGAATCATGATGGAAGTATGGCTAACGAAGGAATCTCGGGAAAACATTTCCTCACAACGCACAACGACTCCGCCCATTCTGCTGTCATTTGTTTTTCCGTCCTGGCGTTCTCCCGCGTCCATTCCTTTCGAATAAACTCTCTTGTTTTGATCTTTACGTCATCCTTAACCTCTTTCTCCTTCCCAGAACCCTCTGGTTTGTAACAGCTGGACCTTCTCGTCCTACGCTGACCCATTCATAAGAATTAGTTCCACCAACCGAATATCTGTTTTCCTCTTCAAGGCTTTCAACAGCGTATAGTTAAACCTCCCACCCCACATATTAAGAGTAAAAGGAAGTAAATATCTATCTCTCTCGTTTGATCGTTAGGAAATCGAAAATTATTCGGCTCTTTCTGTGGGATTTAAATCGAGTAATATATTCCCTCTCATATTTTTCATCACACATACATACTTTAAATTAAAAAATTAATTTCTAATCTCTTCCTAGATTCCAATTTTTGACAGTTTTCGTAATATATAACGTAGATAAGGAAATGAATGAGAATATACAATTAGAAACAACCGAATAATTTTCCGGAATCAGATATCTAAGCGATAATTAATTTTTCGACAATTGCATTCTTTCTATATTCATTTTATACAGAATAACCATTCAAGAATAACAACGAGAAACTAATAAATTAATAAATATCGTAAATAAGAACGGAAGCGAATAGAAAAACGAAAATAAAACCAAAATGTCGGTAACCCCTTGTTAGAAAAGGATAGTATAAAATAAATACAGAAATCGAACTTGTTTTGCTTGTCTTGTGCTCCCAAACATTTGTAATTCAAGAGTATCATCGTAGACAGTAATTTCATTACTTTATGATTTAAAAGTTCAAAGGTTTATTTTATTGGATCTACTCTTCAAGAAAGTTGATGAATTATTTTGAACTACTTTTCTACCTCACTTCGCAGATATTGTAATATCATATATTTTGGAGTTAGTTGTATAAAAATCGTAATCACGCATCAAATGAGCAAAACGTTTTCATTCGAAACAAATATCGTGAAATTTCATCAGTAGGGAATTAAGTACACAATCCAAGATGAAAAGCAAAACCGATATTAAAAAAATGTTAACGATTTGCACAGTTAGTCATCTTTCTGAATTTAAAAATTATTTCATTCACAAGACCTACTTATTTTCGTGGTTTAAGCTACATTTGCGGCAAATGAATGTTATCCTTCGAGGGGGAAATAAAACTCTCCACATCATAGCTCTTTATTAAGAGACCTACGTTCGAAATCGCTACATCCGTTACAAACCTAATAAAATGTGATGAAGTCATACGAAATATTCACCACATTTTTTGTACTGCTATTCTCAGTCTTCCTATTCTAAATGGAATTTGTGAAGCCGAACAGTTGGTTTCCTTTTGACAAAACTCAATTTTAAGATTTTGATGAATGATTCTCAGGAAGGAAACTAAATGCAGAAATGTACAAATTACTACACTGTACGTCTTGCTTGAGGACGGAATTTTGTTTCCACTTCAGTAGCAAGACTGAGTGAAAACAACAACCACTCTCCTATAAATTCTACCGTTGACTGAAACTCCACAGAGAATATTATATTTTCCTTTTGGATAAACAGAAGTGAAGTAAACTAGCACTCGAACCCAGGTCTCCAACTTTCCTGCCATAACCAGTTGGAGTCCGATGACTTCAATGATTACAATCACTGATGAAAATGCATTTTGGTTTTGGACTAATGTTACTGCCGCATGCCTTTCGTTTTGGGACTCTAATTTATCCCAGGACCACCGCCACCGAAGGTAAGAGCGATACCAATCACGCTAAGCTGCTGCTAAACTGTGATATCAAGAAATTTTATTTACATTTTACTTTAAGATCTTCTTCCTTGCTAAGCAAGAATTTTCCATTTTTTATAGAATAATGTGAATGTTTCTAGATGAAATGAAAATTTCCTTCGATATTTTTTCCGTACTCAATGGTGGGAACCTTCTCGTCTATATAGAATGTGAGAAAATAACGCAGAACCAGCGAAAAGAAGAGGAGAGATAATATTGGAAAATGCTTAAGGGAAAAGGCTCAGATTTCTCATTTCCATTTGATTCTTCCCAGTATAAGTCTCTCCCACTATACCTCTCTCTTTAATCTCCAAAATATCAGTCCAAAATATCCCAGCTTACTTTTTCATAAACAGCTATTTCGGCTTACTTTTTCGAGAAAGATTACGGTTCACTCTACGTATACTTTGCTAACTAATTCAAGCCTTTCGATACAGAATTACATTCTATTATTGGATTACTCTTTCTATCGTTTATTTACTCCCTGAGAATTAAAATCATTCACTAGGTTCTCTCTTTTAACAGGAGAAATACCTTAAAGTCGTTTTTTTATTTTCCTAAGTTTTCACAATTAAATAACATTCATCATTAACTGTATTTAAATTCGATGATAAACCGTATACGTCGCAATAATAAAGCACGGAAAGATACGTCCACAAATTCTGGCTAAAAGTTAATAAACTCCCTGCATGGTAATAGCGTCCGTCTCAGTTACTAGACCCATTTATTGGTTTGTTTTCTTTGGCAGACTTCCCTCTGACCATCTGGTGACTTTTTCTCACCCATGCCCTCAGGCATGTGTCCCATGTGTGATTCCCGGTGGGGGCTCACCTGCTAAATGACATTAGCTGTGGAAGATTTCCAAAAAATTACTATTACAATTTTTCTGCTAGAAAAAAATGCTAAGAATTTCTGAGAAATAACCCGAGCTTTGAAATTATAAACTATGTGTGCAAATTTTGTTATCTAGTACGATCATGGTAGCTCAATTCGTTCGAATCTGCTTGCAAGCGGGAGATCCGGGTTCGAGTCCCGACTTCTTCGAAATTTTCCTCTTAGAGTTCGATATCTTTAATAATGCTGGCTATGAAGCAGGAAGATTAATATGGCTCCATAAAATGCGTCGTAAGTGTATTCCTTTTAGGTTTGAGTACGATTACTACATACAAACACAGGAGTACAACTTTTCTTTCATACTAACAAACCTAACTTGTACATCTTGCCTATTTTATCTCTGTTTCCCCTAACCTAAACAAATGCGTGTAATTTGGCGTTTATGAAGTTGATTCCATTGATATTTCGCTTCTTTTTTTGACCCGCCTCACTTGCTTTCAGGCTTTGTCATCAGCCTCGCCGGTTTATACTCTCTGGAACCGTTTTTATCTAATCTCTAGCTGTTTAATTGTTGGGCAACCCGCTGGCCGAGAGCCTCTCAAACGATTCATTAAGTAAACTCTTTCGATAAAAGCAAGTTATTTTACAATCAGGCGAGTCACAATTTCGCAGCCTTCGAGAAACTCTGTATTAAATTTCTCTCCAAAGAGAGAAATAAAAAAAATCTCATTATCTGTCTCGCCTACGCGATAAATGGATTAAAATAGGAGATAAGATAGGGTTTCCAAATATTCCACGTAATTTTAGCTCTGTTAGCGGAAATTGACTACAATCATTTCTAAAGAATTCTTTATCGGCGGCTGTCTACATAAATTCTTTTAACGACTGTATCTTAAAGTTCTTACAAAAAAAACTAACCCATTTTTATGAAAGGTAGACTGGAAGTAATTTTAATATATAGATTTGATATAAGAAAACTTCCCACAGGCCACAAGTCCTATGAAATCGATGAGCACTTACGTAAAAGTGTTGCTCTTATTATAGAAAAAAATGAATATGAACGATACCTTTTCAATTCACATCGCGAGTCTTCCTTCGTTCCTATCCGTCCACCGCTATTGTGTTTAGCCAGCCGGTTGTCGTAAGAACTGAAGGAGACCGGATGCCAAAGCTGACATTGACCATGAAAAGAATTTTCCTTGGATTATAAAAACGATTTATACGGTTTTGCCTTTTAAATGGCCTCCCGAAGATCGCAATAACGGTAGCAAGAGACATGTGACTGATCACGCGGACCGCGTCATTATTTCCCGGCAAAACTGACTCTTAAGTATCGCTCAAACGAATCCATTCCACGAAAACCTTAGCATCTCCCCCATCCATTTATTCAGCCAGTATTTCGCACCCCTTTGCGCCGGAGCAGACCCCTTCCTCCTCCCACTTTCCTGCGGCTTTTCCCTCATCCGCAATCCTTCCTTTCTTCCCCAACCTATCCATATCACACCGTGCCGTCTCTCAACCAAAAGCGCCCCCTTCAAATCAGGGTGGCGAAAAAAAACGAAACAAACTCTTCGTCTCCACCGCTCAACACCTCCCCCGCCTATTTTTCCCTATCTACCAACCGCTAGTCCACTCAGTTGCATTTTTAACTCACTTCCGTCATCACCTCTCCCCCTCCACTCCCTCCCACACCCCCTTCCTCCCTTTCTGTCGCTCCCAACAAATTCTCGCGATCTTCACTTCACTTCGTTCAGTCGTACACGGGATCTCCACGGAAATCGCAGGCCGTCAGTGCAAGAGTGACATCCCTCCCCGTCTTCAGTTCCGTCCGATGCGCTACGTCCCCGCATATCGTGCCCTTAATATATTTACACCGTGAGTTCCTCTGGAATTGGAGCCTCTTCCGCACCCTCCGGATATCGAGGAAATAGTGAGGACGGTCAAGACGACGCCCAATTTAACCGACTTACTCCATGGAGGTAAGGAAACGGATGATCCCGCCGCGAAAATTTTTCCCCGCGGAACGCACCACAGAAAAGTTTTGTAACCGCTGCGTGAGGAGATATCTCGCGGGTTATACCGCTGCCTTCCACCAGCCTCTTATTTTCCAGCTTCGCGTGCAGGACGGAGGAAATAATCCATTTATAGAGGGGATTATGGGTCGCTCGCAAACAGCCCCGTAGATCGGATAATACGGGGGAAGAGACGGGTGGAATCCGCCGCGCTCCCGTGAAGAGAGTGCGGGAAAGAAAAGTTTTTCTCTCTTATTGCTTTGGAGGGCGCGTGTTTTTGTGCTGGAAGGGCTTGACTGCGAGAGTGTGTTTGTGAGAACCCCTTGATTTTTATTCCTCCACGGAAGAGTTCGACACGGAAAGGGTTGAGGGAATTTTAAGGGAAAGTAGCAACAACAGGTGTGCCTTCCGGGAGCCGAGGAAGGGTTGGGGACGCCTGCAATGTTCGGAAAATGTGTGTTGTTGGTTTTACTCCCCTTTTAAAGGCGGAAAAAGAAAAGGGAAGTTTTTGATGATTGGTGCCTTGTAAGGATTCCGTTGTTTATATTCTCTTCCTATGCGCCGTTCTGTTTTGTACTTCCCTAAGTAGGAATTCAGCTTACGGGAGTATGTGTGGACAAGAATATGTAACGCAGCGTGACTGAACGATTCAGCTAGTTTTTTACGGTTAATGTGATGTATGGAGAATGGTATACGTCACATATATTGTTATTTACATCTTGATGAGTATTTCGTTTCAAGGAAAATTTAGAAGGATTTTTCTACCTTTTCAGCCACATGAGAAATTTCTCGAAACGCGGGCCAATTATTACCTGCAAATCAGACCAACATTCTCTCGTAAAGTATTTCATATTTGCGAATTACTCTTTTTAGGTACATTTTTACGTCAAAAAATACGAAAATATGTCGCAAAATTTTTTCGCGCAGTGCGATACTATAGAAATAACTATGCTATAATGAATTGTAGATTCTATACTGTACACATATGAATTTAAATTTTAGTCAAAACAAGGATAGAGTTTTGATTTTCTAGACCTTTTAACAGAATTTTTCTGTTGAAAAGGAGTATGGCTTCAATAACGGATGGTATTTCTGAGATCTAAATTTATTTACTAGCCTAGAAGATCGGCGGACCGGTTTCAAACATTCAGCTGGACGAATTCTGGCCCGCTAGCCGAACGTTGGACAATTGACCCCATTTTAACAATAAAAATATAGGTTACTAAGATTCTCCTTAGTTAATTTTTAAATTTAACTTTTAATTTTAAGTTAATTTTGTTAAAGTTAATTTTTTTGCAAGAATGAAATCACAGAAATCCAGAACAATTAATTAAGTGCCCCACATTGATAAAAAAGCGCCTTAAAGAAAGTTCCTATAAAAATATCAGTGAGGATAAAAACTTCGACCCGATAACAAAGCTCTGATTGGTATACTTAATCGTCTTCGATCATATCGTCCATCTGAGATTCAGATGATAGCAGCCTGGGAATTAAATTCAATCAGTTAAAAAGGTGCAGCGTGAGCAGTGATTTTTTTTATTTTAATCTACCTCTTAATCGAGATATAATTGTTGAAGTTGAACATTATTTAACTCTATCTCAAATTCATCTGTGTATTTTTCTTTGTGAAGTTCCTTGGTATCTCTTTTTTATCGAATGATTTTGAAATACCATTGGATTGATGGGTGTTATGCAACACCCCACGTCACTTCTGACTACTATCAGAATTTCTACTCCAATTACTTTTCGGTAATTCACTAAAGATTATGACACAAAATTTGACTAAATCCACAGATTAGAAAACATATAAGCGACCTGATGAGATCAGGTCGCATGTGTTATTTTCAGGTTATTACCTCGAAAACGGTCGCATATTTGTTTTTCTAATTTGTGGATTTAGTCAAATTTTGTTTCATAATATTTGATAAATTATGGAGATGTTCCACCAAGTATTGCTTGATATGTTTCGTTACTTTCCTGTATATCTTGTAAGCAACTATCTTATTTCCACATATTATTACTGAAAAATCGTCACAGTTTTTCACAGCATTAACGTAATGGTCAAAATTATAGCTTTCAGTCTTGAAAAAAGGAATTTGCACGGCTAAATTCTCATCAGAAAGACATGTTTGTTGGATCTTGTTATATAGTATTGTATAGCAGCAAACAAATATTCTGTTGAAACTTCGGTGCTTATCTTCCGAACGCGACGTACTTTCTATGATAAAACTGGAATAAACTCTTAAAAATTTGCATTGTTTTACATGTTTGTAAATTTATTTAATGGTTTCTGGAGAGCTTAAAATAATTTTAGTTGGCTAAGGATTTATTTTAATCCATTTTAGTTCCTTCATAGATCAAATCATCGACGTCACCTAGGCGAGTGTAATAGTCAAACTATCCATCCTTCGGTTTCAATCGACTTTTTGCTTGTTATATATCTCTTATGGTAAGAATATTATAGCAATCGTTTTTCGAGCTTTAAGCAAGGACACCAGCATGCGATTGAAGATGCCCGACACTATCAGAAAATAATCGAATCAATGCCTTTCATAATTAATAGGTATAAATATAACAATAGCTATAAAAATATTTTTATTTATTTCGCGGTTCATCAGAAACGCTCTGAGGTCACAGACATCAACAAGTGATCTTCATCCCATCCCTAATGCATCATTTTGAGATATTTGTAAAATAATTATGTCGTTCATAAAATTCCGAATCTTTTCGACTTTTGCGCAATTTTGATTAGGCCAAGCTGCAAATATTTTTTATGGTCTTTAAAGATATTACCTCTTTTTCAGATACAACGCGTTTTCACAAATTATCAATAAACTTCTTGTCTTAAGAACATTTGCAACAGTATTTCTCAAAATTCCAATTTTTACCTTATTTGAACGTGTTTTACATTTAAAATACCTCGAGTTGAAGATTAACTTTTGTCTGGAATGTAAAATAATTATTGGTCGGATAAGTCTATTTTGCCTAGTCAAGGAATGAGGCGAATATTCTCCTCAGTACCAGAGAAAGGGTTTATATGCCTACTTGGCGGCACGTTTGTAATACATATTGGCTGCATTTGGTCATGCAAACCTGAATAGGTCTCTGCATTGGTCTCCACCATTCGCAGTCAGTCCACGGACTGGAAAACGGCACATTGAGCCGCGGCACGTATCGACCGCATTTATTCGGATTATTCCGAGTTACACGAGTCCCAGAAAGAAAAATCGGCGGGAGGCTGGACACGATCGGAGCGTAATGCCTCCAAACATTAGGAGGGAATTGCAGTGGAGATATTCCGCAGCCGACCCACTGCCGCCGACATCGGTAATTTATGCGAATGTTTGTGCCGTAATGTCTTAAGCGGAGGTGACGGGCGTCACGCCCACTTTTGCCCCCGCTGGACCCTCCCCTTCCTCTTTCTCAGCTGCTTCGCGAATCCACTCCCCTGACCTCGCGCATCCCTACCTCTCGAGGAATGGAAAAATTTACTCTCCAACGTGGACCACCACGAGCTCATTTCTCTCAACTCGCCCATCCCCCAGCGAAGCTGAAGGACACCGGTCCCCAATTCGACACGCTCTTTTCCCATTTTATTTCGCCCCCTCCACTCTTACAACCCTTTTCGACGAAACAAACAACTTAGAACTCCATCTTCTCTCATCGCTGATTCTATTACCTTCCCAAGCTAAGGCGAAACTTCCTCACATACATCCTCCTCACCTCTCGTAACCGCTACATTTCCATCTTCAGATTGTCACTTATTTCTTTCATCGTAACTCTGGACCTAAGTCGATTCGCCGATGCGTTGTCCTCAACTTTACGCTGACTCACACCACAACATGTTTCTCATTGATCAGTTGGATCAATCAAATTGATTCCGATTTGCTGTGATCACGCTGATTGAAATTCGTTTTGCTGCGAGTTTTCGAAAGTAATCAGAATCTGATCGCGGCTCGTAGCTCGAAAATTTTGCATGTCAAAACCTGATTTATCCTGACGTCTCAAAAGAAATTTCGAGTGTTATAAACGACGTAAAAGTACTTGGTTTATCATAATAGAAGGTAAAAATCAGAAAGAAAATATTTAATATCAAGCAAAAACAGTCCATTTTCTAAACAGTTTTTCCAGGAAAACTTCTTGTAATTTTCTTTCAACTTGATTTTATTCCTTATTTCTTTTTTAAATTGCCGTTTAAGGCCTTCGAATACTGAAAATATGTATGGATAATTTAAGGTGTAATTTAATTTTATGTATTAATATAGAATGTAGAACTAGTCATATGAATTAATACTTAGTAAGATGTACATGACTATATGGACTACCTGCCATGTAAGCTAGCTTATCTATTTGTCTAATTTTAGAGTAATTTTTATATGTATTTATAGTTCTAGGATAAGCTATACCTAACTGTATGTACTTTTATGTATCCTTCTTTGTTTATAAATTTGTATATGTAATGGATTGCCTACGGGAGGTTTTTGGAGGGTTTTTCCTCCCGTCCTAGGGCGAATGCCAGGCAATCCTATTTTTTTTTCATGTAATGTTCCCCCTCCAACGCTGCCACCTGGTCAGAAGGCCAAATTGCAGTGTAAATTTAAATAAATAATTTCATTTAGATTTTAGTAATAGATTTAGATATGTTCACCATGAGCCGCCAGTGGCGTGTGGCAGGGGTTGTATTAACTCCTTACCTAACCTATCCTATTAGCTTCTCTGATGCAATGCGGAAACAATGACCAGAAGTAGTCTGTTTTCAAGATTACTAACTTGTAAAGATTCGTTGATGTCTCTTGGAGACCGGAATTACAATGTCTTTTACTTTGCCCAAAAATTCTGAACCGATGAATTTTTCGAAAAGCTTTCGTCGGTAATCAGATCTTCTCATCTGTAGCAAATTCTACCTGAGTGATTTTATCATAACCGTTACTGTAATAATGTCGAACCTGACATCTCCACTGACAAAACGGGCTGCTTTACGTAGGACCATATCTAAATCTGACACCAAGCCCAATACATGTGAATCCCAAATCGCGCAGCAGTATTCTAGACTAAATCTAATGAGGGAAAAGTGAGCAATTTCCTTTTCTTTCTATGGGCATCTCCTAAGGTTTCTACTCTTAAATCTCTGCATTCTATTCGCCTTTCCTATTGCGTCTCGAATATGTTCCTAGAAGGACAAACTACTGCTGAGCGTAACTCCAAGGTATTTATTGTGACGCATAAACTCTAAGGTATATTCCGAAATTTGGTATTGTTCGCTAATAACGTTAAACTACTAATAATAACTAAACTAAGTATGTTCATATCAAAAGTAATCCTAGGGAATCGCTCCTTTTAAAACTTTTCGAAAACTTTTAACAGAAAGACAGGATTTATTATCGCCGTTGAGAAAATTCTATGATAATATGGTTTTATGGTTCGTTAAGGAAAACAAAACTACTGTAGATGCTGTCAGCATGTGCTAGAGTGCTATTTCGGGAAGTACCGTGCCAACCAAAACTTTTTCGCTATCCATGAAAACCTTGGCTCATATACTAATCAATTTAACCCGCCATTAGCTTAAGAAAGAATGAGTTCACTTGTTTATTCCGTTCCCAATCTATGTTGACACACGTAAAGAAAAACAATTTTTTTGGCTGAATTGTGTTTTGGAGGTTCCTAGTAGCCAAAATAAAAAGTCGGATGTTATATATTCCTCCCCAGCGCGAATTTTAGGCCTCGACCGCATTATTGTGAGTCTGCGCAGGAATATATATAGCTTTCCTGCGACATACTTCCGAAAAATTCTTCCAGCTCTAAGTATGAGGAACAACGATACTTTCCTTTCTAGCGATTTCCTACGCATATCTTCAATATTAATCCTATGGAAATTATCCTAATGTGCCAAAATGAATGGGATAGTGTTGCCACACGTTCAGCTTTTCAGATAAAAGATAAAACCAGAAGTACATTCATAAAATTGGAAACTCCATCCTCCGGGTTAATGACCAGGTGATGTTATCAATTTCTTATAATAAAAAATTACGGGGGATCAAAAATGTCCATCTATTTCTCAAACGATAACCCGACGTATTACAAAATACGCTACTTTTTATTGCGAAAAACTGTACATGCGCCACGACGAGATACGAAAGTTTCTTGAATAATATATTTTTACATTTTCCAGACGATCTCGTCGACTTCTCTTAAAAAGGTCCAATAAATGTAGCTGTTTGTTTTCCCAGTGTCACTTCAGATCCTTTCTGATTCAGTGTAGGGCGTCTTCACAGATATTTGTATAGTAGAAGTATTCCAAGTTCATGCTGCGGCTAACGAGTTATATACTATTTTAAATGGACCCGTTTAATCGATTCCCGGGTTAATAGAAGCAAAGAAAATAGAGGCTCTACTGAAATTAATTCAGTCGCAGGAACTGTTCTGGTTAGGCATCTCAACCATTTAGGGTTCGCTTAGTTTCGAAACAATCTATTATTTTTAACATAATTATTTCCTATTAACTCAGATTTCTCTTTTAACTATTCTTACGGATATCCAACCATTGAGATTTCGTGTCCAGCGGTAACCCTTCATCCGCAGATATACCTTTGAAGACCGGGGAAACCCTTTATTTCCTGCATTTATCCTTGTATATTAAACCCATTAACCTTAATCTTCAAAACAGTTATGCAATATTAACTTAGTTACATAATTTTAAATCTTTTAAGGGTATCATCCGAATCGTTTTCTATACTAATAACCAGTTTAATAATACCAGTTTAATCCAGTTTAATAAATATCTTTAATAACATTCATATATACCTATTCAATTTAGTTGTACTGCTAGTGAATTTCCACAAATGAAAAAGCAATCGATTTATCAAATTCGCTCTAGGAGGTTGTGCATCCATTTATATGCCGACAATGGAGGTTGTCTTGACACCAACATGCATTTGCGAGATTTAGAAAAGTAACTTATATTATATATATTCTTTTTATTCACATCGTACTCTCCTAATTGAATGTTTAAGAAAATAAATCTAATGGATAAACAGGTTTGAAAAATGCGACATGACTGGGAGTCGAACCCAGTTCTCCATTTTTCCGAGCACATATTCTAACCATTGAACCACTATTCCGCTTCTTTTCCATATTTTTAAGGTAATTCTTTGAGAGCAAAGCGGGCAGCATCCACGTTGTGGCACAATTAATCTCACTATATAATATGCTAATAGTAATGGCACAATCAATCTCACTATATATTGTCACCATGTGCAGGCTACTCGCCTTGCTCGCAATGCATACACTTAACATTATAGAAGAGACGCGGCATGATAGATTAGTTGTTAGATTACTTGCCCTCTCACCTACCTAGGTCTCCCATTCGTAAAGTGGGAGACCTGGGTTCCATTCCGTATTATGACGCTATTTCTTACACTTGTTTATCCTTGGGATTCAGCCAGCGGGTTTTCCATGCTAGGTTATTTCCTTTCCAAAATAAATCCAGTTTATATAGTTTGAAGCATATTTCCATACTAAATTAATTTTTTTCGAATAAAAGGAACCTATCTAGTTCACGTTTTTATCTGAAGTTGAGATATTACGTATTCTCGGCATTTTAGAAGATTGGGTTTTATGTTATTCGGCCCAAAAACTAGCAAGCCATAAAACATTCATAGCTCCCTGAAATTCTTGTAATCCTCAAAGGAACAAACTAGTGCCTATTGAATTCTAAGGAACTCCTCGCTGACCTAACATAATTTATACAATAAATTATTTTGAAGAAAATTGAGGATACATAGGTTGATTTTAATAACTTTGATTCAATTACGAACATCTACCATCAGTTAGCTAGAAAAATGTTAATTTTAGTTTAAATTAAGTCATACAAGCTAATTAATCCCATTATATTTATAGCAAATATAGTAAACAGCTTTGATTATTTCACATTGCACTATTAGCGATGATATAGTAAATAATATTTAGTGAGAGTAAATAATAATGATCAGTCATTTCTCTGTAGTTAGATGTCAAAGCTTTGAATACTATCGTCGATAACCCATCTTTAATTATTTATTTCTCTTCTTTCGCATCTTAAGAAAGACTGTTCGACAGCTGTTCTCTTTAAGAATGAAATATAGTGTCAAAGATAAAATATGGAACAGAATTGGACTTTACAAAGAAATGAATAAGAGGCACGCTTTTTCTGCCTTATCACCTTTGATAAGAACATAATCCTGAACTATTTATGGATCTCCACAGCGGTATTTTTTATCAATGATAGTTGACATTTACTCACAAGAACGTAAACTCTTCCTTTAAGTAAACGTCTCTAGCTGGAGGCACATTTCTTTAATCTGCCATATTAGTCATGGATCAACTTACTTAATTCTCTCTCACGTATTCTATGCTAATACTATACTCCAATATATATCCAATAATAGTCTCTACGTACATAATCTTTTTCTTTTAAAGAGATATCTACTACTTTTAATCTTCCATTAACAGTCCGCGCACATATTCTTAATATCATTCGGACGGTAGCGCATTGGTTTCCCTTTTCAACTTGTGATCGTTTTACTCAATTTTTAAATGTAGGTCTCACATTCCTCAGTAATCCCTTCCATTCATAAAATTCCGTTATCATATCTGGTCAAAGAGCAATCTTAAATAATTTGACGGTATGAAGAGGGCAGCTTATAGCAGGTGTTTTATCTTTCTCGAGTCTATATCTAGCAACGATACGAGACAAGGAATGAATTATTGAAAATGGACGAAGAGCTTTATAGGTAGTAAACTTATCTTTCATCATTCTGCACATAGCTAACGAAAGCCTGATAAGAAATGCTTCTTGAGTATCATTTAGTGAGATGTGACAGAAAATCAACATGATCATTTGACAAACCATGGTTTTAGTTCCAATAATTTCCGTAAATAAATATTTGAGCTTCAAATACTATCACTGATTTATCGGCCTCAGAAAATATTTTATCCTCCATTTTCAGTTCCGCCCTTTATGTTGACACAATCAATTTTAATAAATTTCTTATGACGTCAAATTATTTTTGTTTTTATTTACTGTACTTTACCTTTCTTTCTTTTTATTTAAATAAATTTTTGGATACTTAGAATTGAAATAAATATAAACCACGTATTTTTTTACCTACGTATGAAATAAATCGCGAAATAAAGTACCATTTCATGTAGATAAGGCGCTTCCTTTGCTCATTACAACAACGATTCTTAAACTAGGGTCCGCGAATACCTGTGGGTCTTCCAAAATTTCTATAATTTTGTCAAATTCGCCTTTCAGGTAATTCAATTGAGGCATTTCAATACTTAACTTTTCGTAATTAGTTGTTTCTACTTAAAAGTGCATGATATATAAATAAAATCACTATTAATGAAAGTAAAAAAGTTTTTTGGTCCGTGGAACAACAAATGAGCAACAGGGGGCAGCCTGGGAAAAGTTTAAGAACCACTGCACTATATTTACGTCAATTTTTTCCGCCACTTCTCCGAAAGGGTTCGAACGAGGACAGTACTTCATCACGAGTATCTTTAGCGAAGTAACCGAGTAGAGAAAGGTAGGGCGAAAGCTTTAAGGATATATAAATGGAGCTCTTCTTTAAAATTTCAGTGATTCATTTGGATCCTCATACTCTACATCATTTACAGTTTTCAATGCATTTTTGCGAAAATGGCTCTCACGCTTCCAAAATCCGCATCAGCATGACGTTCACTGGATATTATCTTTCTAATGTTAATGTCCAGCAAATTTCTAAATAAAAACTCAAGCATACAAGAGCTGTAGTGTTGAAGCAGCAGTATTAGATACCATACCTCATTTCCTTGGCGGATCAGCCTACAAGTCCCTTAGCCCTACCCGCCTCCTCCTTATCGACGAAGGACATGAGGTCGATTGCGATTAGTAGCTGAGGTTCTTCAAAGCAGTTTTAATCACCTCAAATACTTGATTGTGCAGTCGAGTTCAATAAGATCCGAAATGTATATAAATATACAAAATATATAATAATTATACAAAATACGACTAGAAGATAGGAAAATACGTTTAATAATCATTTCTCATTCGATTAGTAAGAGAATTGAGTTGATCTTTGTGGATCGATAGAAGCGCGAGAAGTATTGGCCACCTATGCGTCATATCATTATTCTTAAGAATTCTTTGTACGCAATCTTCCGTATGATCTGTGCACTGACTTGTAATCTGCCTTAAGCCTAAACTCAATCATTCAGTGAAAGGAAGGTAAAGAGACACGGCCGTTAGAAAATTATCTAAGGGGAACTCAAAAGCCGTATTTTACGGCTTTGGAGATCCCCTTAGATAATTTTCTTTCTTAGATAATCAATCATTCAGTGTCCATCGTCAACTCCAATACAAATTATTCGATTCCAAAAGATGGAAAAGACAACTTACTAAAAAAACTTGGACTTTAACTGAGACTAACAATGAATATTTGGTTGCTGATCATTTTCAAATCCACAAAAAAATTAACTTTGAGATTTATATAGAATTTCCTTGTATGTATGTACGTTTATCAAAAAATTTCAATGATAGTATTATTAATGGAGCATTCGTTATTCGCCTACATTGATATGATGTTGAAGAAGTTAACTTTTCATAAAATAATATTTTAACGATTCTAAAAAAATTAAGTTACGCTAGTGTCCATTACAGAAGATTGAGGAATTTTTCGATGATAAATAACGTTATTTCCCACTCTAAAACACGAGGAATAGTGAAATACCGATATTGCCTGAGGATAGTGTTTATCATCGACCTTACAGCTTACACCAAATAGCATTGTTACAACTCTTACACGGTCTCTCCTGAAGGCAGATGGTAAAGATTAATATACAATATAAACTTCTTTATTGGGTGAAAGTCCCATCTACCATGTAATTCATTCCCAAAAGTATGTAAAATAATTATTTTAAGGTTGTGAACGAAGCACTGACAATAAGGGGGAATAATTTAGAGAATAAGGAAAACAGAGTGGATGTTCTGGAGGAAAAAGACTGCGACAATATTTTATCAAAGAAAAAATAATTCCACGGAGGAAAAACCCCATGGCCTAAATTTAGAACATTTTTGATAGAAACAAAATTTCAAATTCCAACATGAGACTTCGGAAAATGCATCACTTTTTTTGTGCTTTACGAAAATTAATTTTAGCCACACTTAAGATTATCTCGAAAATTCTATGATTATTAACAAGTATCTGCCATAATTCTATCAATAGTCATCCTTTTTTGGATGTGGTTCAAAGTATATAGCTGTTTTTCATAAAGCAAGGTATCTTGTTTGATGATGTTATGATGATTTGATTTTGCCGCGGTGCAAACCGCAAGGTTAATGTATCTCTCTTCCATTGTTTGTAGTATATTTTCTGCCCGCATAGTGGCTCAGTGTGTTTTGTTCCTGTTCCAATTCTGTTTCTGCACGTGATAGTGCAGCAGTAGTTTTTTTGTGCTCATTTTAAGAACGACATCTAACAGATTAATCCGAACCAAGCTGTGACGTTTACTACCCTAATAATTTCTTGATTGGAACCCCCACAATATATCATCACTTGCATCTCACCACTCAAACTTAGTTATCAGTTATTCTCACATAAGAGATAAAATCTTTCCCGAGGAAGTTTCCTCATGAGATCGCTCTGTGAGTAATAAGCTCGGTCACGTCCTCTGGAATGCGCGTCTCCCAATGAAAAAGCCTACACAGATTCGTGGAGTCTGCCCACGAACCTTGAGGCATCATATTGCTATACTGCGACGATGACAGTTGCGGGGGACATGTGGTCAGTGATTTTATAACTGCTTCTGCTCCCCGGAGACATAATCTCCAGCCTCGGACCTTTTTTCGGTGTCATCTTCGATATTCCTCCGGCAGCCTCCTCATCCTCCAAACTCAACAAAAGTACTTCCTCTCACGTCCTTCCCTTGTTCTCTCTCCTCCCCTTAACAGAGGACAGCGTGAATTGGAGTGTGAGATTTATGTCCCCATGCTTACTTCTACTCTGTCACTTCCCCTTGAATTCCCTTTCCTGTGCTTTGTGCTCCTCTCCCTTTCGTCTCTTATTCCTACTACTTTTCCCAATTCAATCTTTCTCCTCTTACACCTTATTCTTGTTCTCTTCTTTCCTTTGGCAAACGCAAATATTTTTTTGCTGGCCTAATTGACATCGTGATAAAATTTTCTCGCCTTACTACTATTGGCGTCACATTGCGTGTGTTTTTATGCGAGTTTTCTCGCATGTATTCCTCAATTTTTTGTTCTATGGTCGTTAACAGAATCATTAAAATTTCTCGGTGCATAACTTTTGAAATGGAGTAATAGACTGACCTTTACGATAATTTTAATTGTAATAAAACTCTTTGTCGTAAATAAAAATTTAAGGAATAATTATTTGCAATCATAATAAAGAAGTATATCACTAAAATCGGACAATTATGAACTAAAAACTTAACATATATTTGTTATTAAATACCCACACAAGGTGCCTAAACTTTATTACGTGAGATTAAAATCCTGCGTTAGGTCTTTTATAATTCTATGTTGTTTAACTTGCCTAAGTCTTATTTCAGTTGTAGAATAGTACTCTTAAGCCATTACTTTAGTTTTGCTCTGTGAAAAGAAAAACGCTGTTTTTCCCTCAAATTTTGTTATGGAAGTGAATATTGGAAGAAAATCTGCATTAAATCTCGAACGATATACTAGAAAAACGTGCTAAACATACGGTAAAAATATAAATTGGACGTTTTTCATTCAGTAAATACGACTTGTCAGAATTTTGGTCTAACATTTTAATTTTTCTGGAATGATACAATAACAACGCAATCAGTAAATCATTAGTGTTCATTTAATCTGTCATCAGTTAATTCGAAGTTAATCAGTATTCAGTTCAGTAATTGGTCGATAATTAGTCGATCAGTTAATAGTTAACCAATTAATCAGGTTCCAGTTAAGGATATGGCTTATATCTCCCCCCTGCAATTACTTTCTACTCATTAATCAGAGAGACATTTTTTTCTCCTTTTAACTCCTAATTTTCTCTTCCGCATTTAATTATCCTTCAAATTTAAAAATTAAGTCTCATTTCCGTTCAATTTTCCGTAATTCCTTCTCCCATTTCTCTAACCCTTCTGTGTCCATTTCCAATTTTCCACCCCGTCTATTATCACCTTTTCCCTCCGCCCATAACACCACTTTTTCGGATTCCACTCCCTTCCATTTCCTCCCCATTCCCCACATCCTATTACCCATCCTTTTTTCACCCTCCCCTAGTTTTCAAAATGATCGATATTGGGTCCGACAGCCGTCCACGAGTGGACTGAGGAGAAAACTCCGTTCTCTCCAAGCCCTTTCGGCACAAATTCGGAATGATATTGACGCGAAATTCAAAAGTGTAACATTTTTCCACTTTCATCTCCGTCAAGAGGGTTCGAAAAAAGACCCTCTTAACCCTTTCTCATCTTATCTGCCTCACCCACTTCACTCATTTCCCCTTTTCGTTGGCCGAAGCAACAAGCGCCCTCGTGGTAAGGGGATATTTGAGTAGAAGCGGTGAAATCGGAAGGGGACGCTTTAGAACTCGTTTCCCCGCCTCTCTTCGTCGTTTGAAGCCTCATTGATTTCTCGGTCTTCGTCGTAAAGCGGATCAGAATCCTCCGTCCAGAACTCATCAGGTTGAACCCCTCTTTTGTGGAAATATTCGGGAGGTAAGTTGACGTCCCGCCTACAGGCACCGAGCCCAGACTGATGACATACGACCGCCTGGATGATTAATACAGTAGCCGTCCATCTGGTGGCCCGTCTCCAATCTCCGATTGTGCCACATTAAACACGAAACGCATGATTGCCCAACCGAGATTACTCCGACACGAATTTCCCATCGAGCTCAAGTAGGAATTATCCGAATTATTCTCCGAGGACAACCATTCATCGGAATACGTGAACTTTACATCAAAACGGAGATGATAAATAAAATTTCTCAAGTCGGATATCTCTTCATAGAGGTCCACTGAAATGGTAGTTGCTGAAGATACGCGAAATCAAACACAAGTACTAACTCATTGCTTCTAAAATGTCACAGATCGGACTGAGGTAATTAGTTAATTGTTTCTTTAAAAATTTAGTTTCTCAGACTATTTACCATCCATTAGATTAGATTCACAGTTATACTCGGATTAGTGAAGAAATTTCATTCCAGGATCATATTCTTTAGCCGAAAGATAATTACTCTTAAATGCCAAAATCCAAAATTGATCACTTTTTCACTGGCAAGAAATAAAAGTCACAAGCCATTTTGCTTACGTCATTTATGAATCTTTCTGAACTTCAGAAAGCTAGATTATCCTCCAAAACATTCTTTAGCCGAGTCACCAGAGTCACCCAATATCCTATGTATCACTCACTTTTGAATCTATTCATAAGTCACAGTATATACAAACAAAATAGAGTTTTTCTCCTGGTAAGCTCGCCACAACTGTATGCAATTTAACAATTGTTTATTGCTTTTGTGAAATACTTTCAGCCGTCAATTCATTCTAATTTGTGAGAAATTACTGTCTAACTGAGATGACCCCATTTCCTTTCGAATTTTACTGTTTTTGCAGTTATATCCTTTCTTTTAGAAGCTTTTGCTTACGCTTAAATTGTGCTATACGTGTTCCTACGGCAAGAACAGCGTATATCGTAATGGATGCTTCGACACTCACTATTAGTATATGAATATATGATTTACAAGTCACTAAAAGAATTGAATAATATTTTATTATAAAAATAGGAACGTGGTTATATTTTTTCTTGTGCAGATGGTAAGTTTTTCTATGTAGTGCTTAATTGCTTAAATCTGCTGTTGATAATTTTTGGAGCGTCCATAAGAACGTTACCGAGTTTTGAACTTAATGGGAATCGCAAACAAGTTAGCACAAAAAATAAAGGGAAGCGTGGTGATAATAGAGGGAGAATTTTATCGGACTTCTCCGGTGCTTCCCTTCAAGTTCACTCACTCTCTTTCCCTATGTCATTCGTCGTCCTTGATCCTCATTGACCGTGGTACTTCGGGAGCCATTCTCAGCTCTCAGACATCATTATCATAGCCATCGACATTGGGTTTCCAACCAGGTGATTTCGAGATGTCCTTTCATGAACTTTCTTCTCCTTCAATTGAGCGTCCTTTTAGCTAATCCTACGTAACGAACTGAAAAATTCTGTCACACATTATCTGCTAACAGATATTCTATAGTATTAATACCGTAAGTTCGCGAAGTTAATTTCTGCAAATATCGTAATAAAATGTTATATATATATTTTCTCGCATGTATTCCTC
>KZ308656.1:317041-428859 GCA_000376725.2 Ladona fulva
TGATTTTCTTTTAACAGTGAGATTTTTCTTAATCTTAATTTTAATTAATTTTTTATACATTTTACATTTTGATTACTCATATTTAATCTTCTATATATATATATTCAAGATTTAGATGGAGTAATTGATTTACGTTGCTACGCAATTTTTAATTGATGAACGAGGTAGCATTCTAGGAATATTTTTGTATTTCCACATATCCCTTTCCCCTATTTAACGATCTAGGTTTCAATATTTGTGTGCGAAAGTACAACAATAGGTTTATTTTTGGAGTCCATCATGTTTCATAATCGTTGAATTTAGATTCTAAATTTACATTCCCATCCCGCAAATTGCTCAATCGCCAAAAAGCAGTTCGGGTGCAGAAAAAGGTCGGGCGACCAAGCAAAAACAAACTTCTTTCATTTCTTGCTGGATAATCGAATCTCTTCCATTGCTTTTTCTCCTATCCTTTCTTCATTTTCTCCTTCTCCTATTGACCTTTTCCTCTCCAAAAGCCCGTAATACCGACAACGAAAGAATTAACCACGGATCCGTGGGAGAGGAAGCGCTAACAAAGAGATACTGGGCTCCGTCAGCACGGAATACTGAATAAGTAAGGCGATCGATTGGATTTGAACGTGACACAGTAGTGCAGTTAAATTAATGCGAAGGTCGACAGATTCGGTTGCGAGCTCCGAGTGCCTTTAATCACTTATATGCTGCTCAAACCTCTCTACCCTCGAGATTAATTATTTAATGCTCTCTGCGCTGGTTTACACGAGAATTAGAGGAAGAATTATTGACTGATTCATCGAGAACGAGTCATGAACGTTGTTTTTTTATGCAACTTGCAGATTGTTCTGATGAGTAATTTCTCATGAATGTTATATGAACGATCCGCTGAACAAGCAATTCACTGAATACTAATAACCTGTTTAGATATTTCACAAATAGCACCCGGTAATTTGGTCCGCGGTGATTTGGTCCACTACGATTTAATTAGTTAATTAATCATTAATTATTGATTCATTAGAGAATTGATAATAGAAATGTTTACAGCGATTTCGAAAAATATACGCAAGGTAGCTAATTTTGAAGTCATAAACTTCGATTCAACTAGACGTTCATTTCTCTCTTTGGCTACAAATAGGTATTCATTTCAGTCGCAAACACTCGTATTTTAAATAAAGCGATCTATTGTAAAATTAAATTTCCCGCAAATTTTCAGAACAATTTTTACCTTTTATAAGATTTTTAAATTACATGACCAAGTTTTCACTTGGTATTTCCTAGTTTTTCTTAAAAACAACATCGGTTTTACGAAAATAAATCCTCTGAAAGGAAAACGGTCGTTTTTCAATTAAATGTTGAAAACACAGGTTGCATTCTTTATACTAAGCCTGCACAACTCACAAGAATGGAATGTGATTAGAAATTATCGCGGACCGCAGAAGAAGAATTTTGGGAAAATGAAAGTTATTTTATTACTTACGAGGAATTGTTTTAATAAAAACAAGAATAAATAATGGATTGGATACAGTTTTTTGTTATATGATTTTTAATATTTAGGATTAAATAAGAGTTCTATATTCTTAAACTGTCTCTTCAAGCCTACTTGCCTATTTTTTAATAAAATCTTTCCTTCTCAACTTTTGTATCAATTGCCACTTTTTGGAGAGTATGATTTTCTAAACCCTCGGCGGACCGTATGCTGTGCAGGTGTGCCTTTCCACCAAGTCAGGCCCTCGCAGATTGATTTCATTGATTTCTCCTGATTACTTTCAATTTTTAAATTCATCCGGAATGAATGCGTAGAAAATAGTCCAACAGAAGAAAACTCTTACTTTTTAATATCAGTCTCTATCCAATTCCAAATAGAACATTCATTCCTCGTCCGCTAATACTTCCCTCACAATTTCCCTAAATTAGCTCGGAGTAAACATTCAAGTCGCGTCCAATAAACGCCATCTGCAGTATCCGCCAGCCACTTCTCCTATCTCTTCTCTTAAGCGTGTTTGTTTCCAAAATGTAACCAACCCTGAATCCTCCTAAACTTCACATACCTCATTCGAAATATACTTCTTTATTCTTTGACGCCGTTATCCTGATCTCGCCTCACTGTGCGTGCATTTCCTTTAGCAGTCCTCGCTTCACTGAACAACGGAAGAATCCAGACATGCACCTTGGATTAGCCTATTTTTATTCCTTAGACTTGCACGTGCTATTTCATTTTTTATTACTTATGTAAGCACAGTGAGTCTGTTTCTGGATTTTTATTTACCTCTTTTCGCCGCCGCGAGTAGTGCATTGTGACCTAGTTTTCAGACTAAAGGTCATTTATATGCGGGCAAGTGGAATTTCAAAAAGTTCCGTAAGGATATTATCTCGTAAATCTGATTACGTGCATTCATGTTCCGCTATCAGATTTTGTGGCCGGATATTTACGGACAAACAAGATTTGAAGCACTAAAGTACGCCACTGTTTGATAGTTAAAAAATCATCTGAAGATGTTACCTGTAAGCTAAAAGATGCGAAACCCCTAAAGAGAAGTAAAATTAATTATTAGCAATTGCTAATAACATTTTAAAATTATACCATTTCATAGAGAGAGCGGGCGGATTCATAGATACCACAGTAATTCGTTAAAATGAGATGAATTCAAAGAACTATTCTTTGTGGATAGAAGATTCTTTGTGAATATTTTTTGACACTTACTGTTGTTTTCTTTATTGTATAAACATGGAATTCTACTAGATATCACTGTCTCAAGTTCTCAATATTTCTGTGATTGATTTCTAAATAAATTCTGTGTGATGAAAAATTTAATGAATATCT
Organism: Ladona fulva; assembly: GCA_000376725.2. NCBI lineage: Eukaryota > Metazoa > Arthropoda > Insecta > Odonata > Libellulidae > Ladona > Ladona fulva. The sequence continues at coordinate 319,860 of KZ308656.1, forward strand.
GATACAACTGCGGAAATATTTCACAGCAAATATCCAGTTTTCTCGTTATTTAGTGACTTATACTGGTTAGCAGCTATCATTGGCTAGTAGCTGGTATTCTACCAGAACTTAAACTTCAAACTATTCCATAAAGTAGCTCTGGATGATCAACCAGCTTCAAAAGTACTTGGGCAAGCAATATTAGATTGACCCTTTATCTGGCAAGCCCGAGTTGGCCTTACTTCCATCTAACTTGAATGTTGTTTTAATATATTTTACAAAATTAATAGAATATAAAGAAAGATTAAGGTGTGGGACGAAATCTTCTCGTGTGATAGTTGAAAAATGAGAAAACCTACATTGCGGTATAGTATCGCGATCAGGTGGAGTGAGGCAACCCGTTACAACACTATGAAATAAAATGTAAAAATCACTTCAAAAAGGCAGAATTATAAATCAAAGTACTCCAAGGTTAAATATTCACAAAAAAGGAAAAGAATAAAAATAAAATCAAGGCATACATGGAATAGACAATCCATTTAGATTATTATTATTGTACTCTTATGGCGAATTTAGGCGTAATTGGCATCTTTTCCACCTAACTTCTGTAAATATTACATTGATTTTTAACATACAAAAATAAATCAATACATACAAAGAAACAGATAAAGATCGCGTTTGTACAAGATAACTGGCATATACTGATTGAAACAAACTAGTACTTAAATAAAAACTAATGGGTAAAAACTAGATACAGATACAAATAAAAATAGGAAGATTTGGTTTGTGAGGAGAAAAATTACACAACTGAAGGTTTACGGAGAAAAACCTGAGATGCGGGAAAACATGAATACACCAGAAGGGGTGCGAAAACAAACGCGGAAACATAAAAGGAATTCAATATTGTTGGCAAGGAAGGCTCTCAAGTTAATGGAGGGGTTATTTCCATAATGGAAATTGTCATTTGTTATGCATTCCTACCTATTGGGAAGCAAACTCGCAGGTGTCATTTTTAAATATCAGAATTCAAAGACATAGACAAAGAAATCCCGGTTAAAAGTTTTTCAGACTCTGGCAGCAAAAATTTTGCTAAGCATAGTTAAAAAATTACTCGTCCATTTTTGCGTTAAATGTCCAACTCCTTTCAACGTAAGCTGCTTTGATTCAATTTATAATTTTAGTCTGACAATGAGTCGTTAGATAAGGTTTTGAATATAAAATTTGCGTATTAACCTCCAATAAAAACAATGGATAACCCCAATCGATTCCCGCTGAACGTTTCTTCCAATCAGGTGCACTCTTTGACTCACTCAGAAGTCCACCTATCCCGTAAATTCAGTCACAGAACTCTTCTATTCTATTCCTCTTCTTCTAACTATTCCTCGCGAAAAAAACTTTTTTCGTCGGTCCAAATTTTTTAATAGCTCTTGTCAAGTTGTGGTGGCAGAAGCTCCAGCGACGCTTTAATAGGCAGAGTCGTCCCAGATGTTCGAAGTTAGTTTAGGGGTTGTTTGGAGTCACTTTTACAGCCTCCTAGGAAATATTTCGTTGCACTATTTCCTCCCTCACTTTCCTCCCCTCTCAACTACGTCGAACACTCCCTCCCGACGAAAGACCGCGAACCAATAGGAGGGATCCCACGGCGTGACGCATTTCCCTCCCCCTAAAGGAGCTGGGCTTCGATCCGCAGAGGTCCAGGCAATGCAGGTCGCCGTGGTAATGGAGGACAGAAAAGAATGAGGGGAGGCGATGAAGAATGGACCAAAAGCTAGCATCTAAAAGAAGGGATGAGGCAGAGTGAAAACTGAAAAGGGGGAGAGGAATGGAAGATATCGAGGAAGTGACTAATGTCACTCTTTGGGACGGGATCGTCTCGCCCCACGGAAAAAGGCAGCAAGAAAAAAGGGACAGATGCTACCGGTACATCTTTTCAACTATGCGGATTTGGAGCTATTATACACAAGGCCGCATGTTTTCCTTCGCTGTTGGAGGGAGTGAACTACTTTAAAAAAATACTTTTAAAAAATTCCGCGTAGGTACCAGTAGTTTGGAATGCCTTCAACTTGTGGCGAAAAATGTGTCGAATGTGGGGATTCTTCCCATGAGCAGGAATAAAGGCATTTCTTGGAAAAATTGTAGCAACCTTAGCTGTAAGTTCATAAATAACATGAAAATTGCGCGGGCGGTATGCTCTTTTATCCGAGTAATTTCATGATTGGGTATAAAATCCTCTGTAAAGGTGAAGAAAACTTGTTGGAACTCTTAAGATGCTGATTGCATTTATTTTCTTTTCGTGTTGATCTCGAAGCTCTTCCATAAATGAAATAGGGAAGCGTAAAGTGAATATTTATAGTTAAGTAAAACAACAAGTTTTGATTTTAACTCTCCACAGTATTGCAGTGGCGAATAATTTCACCTAGTTATTGTCATTTTCAAACCGAGAGAAATTTCTAATTAAAAAGCACAACACACAAAAAGGGAAGTAATTTCCGAACTTTCCTTTCAAATTTGAAATGACTAAACTACTCACTATTGTAACGTATTATAATTATAGTTATGTACATAATGTATAATTATGGGAATTATCAGTTGAGAGCAAGTTTGTTGTTTTATTTACCAACTAAAACTCACCCTACGTCATGTCGTATTTCCAAAAATATGAGGTCGCGTCCGTGAATTTAATCTAATAGGAAAACTTTTTTCGACGAATATGCTTTGAATTCGTGGTTTTTCAAAAATTCTCATCTGTATATTAAAAACGAAGGTCATTTTCATGGCTTGATTACGTGGTCGGTCGTATGGTGAGAAATATAAATATTTTGGTGAAAAATCTCGGCTCCCGTAAAATACTTTCGTTCTTTAGCTATAAATTATAATAATTAATTTATAAGCAAAAATGTACATTTCGAAAGCCTTTAGCTAAATTGAGAATTTTAGGTAGTAAAGTTTAGGTTTATTAGTAGTTCTAAGACAGCAGAGATCACTTCGCAAACATGGGCTCCCACTGGGAATCGAACCAGGGTCTACCTTTACCAAAGCCGAACGCGCACCCCACTTGGCTATCCAGTAGCCTTACAATCGATAATTAAATAAGTAGTTTTCAGCAAATTCCAATTAAAATTATGAAAAAGGCTCCTTGTTTGATTTGGCCTCAAAACTGCATAAGTAATTTTGACTCGCTTACTAATAACTAGCTATAGCTGACTTTAAAACTAGCTTAAAATTGAAATAAATTGAACTAAACGTTTTTTTAATTCGTGTGATAGTATATATGAAATTAGAATTCTCATCTATATTTTCTTAAGTGATTTTAGATTAATTCTGTTACAGATTTTTTTTTAAACCAAGAACAGAATAAATCTCAAGTTCCAAAATGGGAGACAATCTCCTTAACATCTACTTGGCCTTAAGAATAGCATCATCGTCGTTAAATAAACTTCGAAAGTGCACTTTCTACAAAAAAGAGCTCTCTCTGTGGGACTGTTATTCAAAGAATAGGAACAATAATGGGGCCCATTAAAATAATAATCAAGTTTTATTTTTCCAAAGGTAGCTCATAGTATCCTTCGTAGATTCCATAGTTTAAGCAATTCTTAGGAAATTACACAGGTGAAGCGAGCCTTTACTTAATTTCGATTGTATTGAAATATTCCTGACGTTACTATAGCGATTGTCGACTGAATGAGCCTTGCGAAGATAATGCTGGGTAACTGAGAACTGATGCAACGCAGCATAACGCAGACCGAATCAATTCCTTGCTCTGTAAACAACATCGAATGACATTTCAATTCCACTTCGTTGAATTTAATAGATCCATAAGTTGCTCTATCAAATTCATCTCATGACGCAGTCTCGAAATGTTTACATTTATGGTTTCCAATATTGCCGTTCCGCAGGAGATTAGGGTGTCTAATCAGTTAAAAGTAGTTTTTTCGCTTCTCTTGATTCACTCTAAATCCCGCTTGATTCCGATTTTTTGTTATATTCAACCGTGATGTTTGCGCAAAAAACCAATTACCTAAATCCATGCCCCGTCAGCTATAAAGGACCGATAGAAATTGAAATTAACTGCGATTATTTGCGAAACTTAATTTTCAAATTGATATCTCTCTTTCGGACTGTAGCCTACACCTTAATCCTCGGTTATCCCCGATGTAAAACAATCACCATAGCGATGGATTCATTCAAGCAGAAATGTTTTCGCTTGAATTTTTATTACAGCTACGTTGAAACACTCGATATTCCCACGTCGTTTTGTATCTCCTCGAAAATACTTGGAATATCTACGGATTCTATGGCTTCATCAATAATAACTTTTTAAATGCAAATAGTGTATTTACTTTCGCTTCGATTTCTTCCGAAGAGATACGTTTGTTTAATGTTCCGTAGCTCGTGCTACGCTGGATTTCCCCTCACCCGCTACTGTATCATTCGCACATGAGAGGATCGAAAAAGCTGGGATGAGGAATGGATGATGCATTCAACGGAATTGTTCGCGTCAAATATAAGAGAGCGCTCCATTACATTGACCCTAATTTCATACTGCCTCGGGCATAGACTAGCACTGGGAATTCAACCATGCTGCCGTCTATCATTTCTTCCACTCCCTCTCGTACCATTCTTTCCACCACATCTTTCCCCCAATTGTTTTTCTTCGCCTTCCCAAATCTCTCCTTTCATCACAATTTATTTTACGTCGAATACCGTGAGATAGACCAGTGATTGGGTTTTGTATGTTGTTTCTATGATAACATCATATTTTGAAGAAATTAAAATCAATATCTCTGTATTGTGAGGGATCGACTGATAATTTAAAAGTAAGCATTTGTATAAAACAAACTTTTTTTAGACAATTGAAAGTGTTTATGAATTACTTATCAATAACCTTGAGGTTATTGATAGGTAATTCATAAACATTTGATTTTTTTGCACAGTTGCAAAATTTTCTCGTCTATCATAAGTTAACTGTGTGATTTTATACCAGATGATCTAAAAGATATGCTCATATGTATATTACAACCTCTAATTAGTAAGTCATAAGTAACTTACAGCTTTCTTAAGGTGATTTATGTGACGAAAATCTTTGCGCACCTTTTTCTGGGATTTGCTCGATTATGATTTTTTTAAACAATACAACCCCATCATTTTTAATATTCGTAGTGATAATTAACATTTCTTACGTCATCCTCTGGCTCGTAGTTCATCAGCAGTGAGAGCTCCTGATCAGCTTAATCGATTGTCAATCGTTTGAGTTAACAGTTTTACTCATATCTGCTAACTACTTGGGATACTCTCTCTATTAATCGTGTACTGAAAGTCACCAACCAATGAATTGTCTAAATAAATTACGGAAATAAAAATTTTTAGTTTTGAGATAAAGGATGAGAGGTATTTGTCTACTTTTTGAATTTAAGGTGTATTTTCCAATGCACGGCTTACAGAAGCAATAAATCAGCTATGCTGAAGTCAAATGCTGATCAGAGAAATGCTTATAGGTTTCAAGTTCAATGCGCTGAATTGAAGTTTCGTCGGTATTTGACGACTAATCTAAATTTCTAAACCTTCTCTGCGAACGGTCAATGTGAATACAAGAGCTCTTAAATGCCTTTTGAGACGTGTAGCCGTAAACCTACGTACATCAAGAAGAGCAATTCTTAACGCGTCTTAAAAAATGTGCTAGCTCCAAAATCCCAAGCATGAAATAACTAATGACGCTCTTTTAAGATTTTTCCGCGTTGGTATATCTGCATTCATAATTTTTAAGCATGATTTAATTTACTATTTATTTTGTCCAGCTTATGTATATTATGTATAAGATTATGTTGGGTTGGGTCGAGAAAGAGTAATAACAATTTTATATATGTGCGCTTGTTTTTCATACTTCTTCATACTGGTTGTTCTGAGGCTTATTGAAGAGGATAATTACGAAACGACTAGGACTCAAACCCAGGTCTTCAACTTTCCGGGCAGATATTCTAACTACTGAACTGCCTTATGAAGTCAAATCCACTCTGTTTTCGGATTTGCGGGTAGATTGAGTACAACATTCGACATTTTTCACTATAGGGCTCCACGGTTTTTAGCAGCATATCTGTAAATACGAAGTATATATTTTCCTGATTTTGGTGTCATCACTGTTGTAAAATGGTAACTCACCAAAATAGAAAACAGGAAAGTATGGAATTGGATGGAAGAGAACGAACTTTTGTATTATCCACGTTCTTGTTGCTTTTCTTTTGGGTCGAATCGCATCATCACTCATGCAAATCCTTCTGTCCCCTCTTTCCTCATCATAGGGCTCATCCCTTCGGCTTCATCCATTCCTCCTTTCCCTCTCTATGCCTCTTCCATGTCTTCCCACTCCCTTTTCGACAATCATGTTTGTTTCCTTCTCCGATTCTTCCTCTTAATAAGGCTCTTCTTCGTCATATAACGCCACTCACGGAGGTCGCTATGCGAGTGATTTTTTCAACGGGTCAGTTATTTGGCCGACCACTTTTTACCCTCTCCACAGCTACTAGACCCCTTGGCTGCCCTTTATGCTGGTGCCCCTCATCAACTCGCTTCGCCCTCGACCCATCCATTTCCGTCCTCTTTTCCTTTACCTCTCATCGATCATGACCGAGCAATGCTCCCCTTTCGGCAAGTTTCGTGTTTTTTTCCGAAAGACAGATTTACCTTTGGCTGAAATTTTGCACAGCTTATGCTTAATCTGAACGGTGTTAGTTTAATGGTGATTAGTTGTTCAAGATTGTGTTCATAACTTTCATGTGCAATTTAAAGTAGTAATAACTTTGTCAGTAAACGTTATAGAAAGAATTTGCCAAGAGGATTACGAAAATTGATTCGTCATATTTAACTCGATTGTAATATTACTCGTACATATTTTTAAAAATCTTAAGGTCTTTAGGCGATAATGAGACTAAAAAGTTTCTTCTTGCATCTAACCTGTCGTCAGTGACATTACTAAAATTAAATATAAATTTGTAAATAAATATAGGGAATAAAAGTTCAGAGGGATTTAAAAAAAAACCTAAGTAATGTCTTAAAAAATATCATTAACAGGAAAACATCCACAAAGAGGGGGCATTACAAGCTAAAAGATGTGAATGACACTGTGTATATATACCTTTACACATTCTTTTCAGCACATACACAATTTCTGGTGGCCCGTAGCCTCACTGGAAAAAATATAACCTGAACGTGTTTAAATTTTTTCAACTACTTGGATATGGAATTCTCGTGTGACGCTTCATTCAAGTGCTGGGTTATAAACTCTCTTTGAACATCAGCTGTAGAATGAAGTTCTTTCATTTACATCATCTTGAAATGAAGCCTTGGGTCAACAGTGATTGCGAAAAATTTTAAAATTGAATTTCTACAACCAACATTTCTGAAGACCCAGACATATCAAGCCTCCCAATCCTTCTTACATATTCTTCCCAGCACATTCACAAAAATCTACCACCATTTACGTTGCGCACGAACTTCATGAACACCTTGTATTGAAGTTTGGGTAAAGTAGCAACAAGAGCTCGATCTAAGTACAACAAACTCCTAGTTAAATTCTTTGAATGAAAGAAAGCTTTAACAGGAGTGCCCTCAGCCAGAGAAGCTTCAGAAAACAAAAACAAAATAAAGTTTTATAAAGTAGGTGAGCTTAGTAGGTGAGATGATATTTTTTTCGCGTAAAACTCACCGAAAACTAAGTAAGATTAAAATCTGGAAAATTGATCACACTCTCACATCCTTCTAAAGGTATTGTCGTCCTTAGCTATTGCTTGGGAAACACGATGTAAGATGGAAATGTTGAACTTGATACATTATCATTAATGCCCCAATATCTTTTCATTTATTTTTAAAATCATATTCGGAAATACAAATAATATGCATATCTAGGTTTTGTGAGATCAATAACTTTGCTCGTAATTTATGTCAGATTAACCGTAATTCGTACAACAACAAAATATAATTCAAAATGAAAATTTTTCCTTTCAACTAAATTTCAAATGAAAAATATATTTATAAATAGAATTTAGAACTCTGTGGAGTGTACTTTGAGCAAAAATAAGTTGAATTCTCTTGAGTACCAAAGTACCTTCTCTGAACTTATTTAGTAAATTTATTCTTTGTTTAAGATAACATAAGATATCCTATGTTTAAGATGAATGCAAGATTCGAAAAATTCAAAATCATTGCAATTTAGTCTAATTAATTTTTGAACAAAAGTAGGATTTAATTGAAATAAACTATTAAATTTGCTTTAAATAGTCGCTAGAAAACTACGGTTGCTGTGCGCTTTCCCAGAATTTATTCAACAAACCACTATCTAAAGAAGTAAAATTGAGGAGTCCTTCCTTTCCCTTCAGCTTAGGCGGAAAATACTAACGGGATGAATTCACTAATTAGTTTTTTCTCCCCATATCTATATTTGCAAAATTTCTTGGAACAACTTGGAGTGGTGTGTCAATACCTTTCACAATGTCAAACATGTCGTCTTAAAAAGAAAACTGTGCAGAACTAGTTGGTCCATAAATGCGTCCAAATCTTCCATTTCTATTTGGGGAGAAACGGAAATATGAACATCTTCAAAGATTTTGCGTTTCGAGATACACGAAACTTCTCGGAAGTTGTGGGCCTATTGCTCACCAACTATATTTCATCGAAGGACATCTTGATAACTTAAGCCAACGTCTAATTTCTTCGATGCAGCTCGTTTTCTATTGTATCATTTGAGGTGAAGTATTCAAATGATTTCTTCTTTAAAGACAACGAAATTATTTCTAATCAAGAAGTGGCAAGTAGCTATCTTAATACCTGTCGTATACATTACTATATTAATTCTTCTTTACATTTGTTTGTTTTACTTAAAAATCCACCATAGCTTCCAATCCATCTCATTTTCCGTGATAGGATCTTACAATAAAATTATCTAAGAGTAAAACTTACATTTTTTCCCTTTGTTGAGAGACATAGCGGAATTTACATGAATGGAGTTAAAAATATTTTTGATGGAATCATCTTAAACTGAATCGACAAAACGTACAGGAATACCGTAATTGAGCAACTTCGAAAGTAAAACTTTTTCTTCGTTAACAGGATCTTCCTTATGATCAAGTATCTATAACAACTCAAAGGGGCGAAAATTACCTCGCTGAGAATTTTGTTCATGTAAGTAAATCCCTAGCCAAGAAACCTATAAAGAGGGAAGTATTTTGCATGAGGGAGAAAAAATTTATATCAGACATGAGCTATAAGTGTCAAACCTACAATTAGCAGTCGAAAGATTTGTAGATTTTTTACTGAACGAAAAAGGAGCATCGTTTTTCATGTTAAAGGATATAAACTATCCTATGCTTACAAATAGCGACACATGGACATTTCAATTTAGTCATTGATCGACTAATCTCAGTAGTATCTAAAGTGACGAAATATCTATAGACAAATAACTACATAACTCAGACTGAGATTTCATCTTACACTTACGATGAACCTGTACGTTATTTATTATTTTATTCTGCACATTTATGAGCAACTCCAACTCCAAACATTTCTTCAAATGCTTGAATTTGTGATGATACATGGATAAATTCAATCAAATTCTGCTTTTTGGGATCTAGTATTACGCAAAATATTTTCGAGAGAAAAAAAAATAAAATTTCGCAGATTTTCATAGAGTTCGAAAACTCTCGAATCAGTAAGGCTGATATTACATCTTAATTCGTATATGTTTACTCCGATTCCTTCCAAGCAACTTTGAGACAAATCCCGCCATCTCCTTCTCAGTTCCTCTTGAAAATTAGAATCAATCACTTCAATATTTCCTTAGTCTCTGTAAATCTTTGATATCAAACTATATATTCCTTCACACGGAGAGTATAAAATCCTCTTATTAGATATCAAATATTCAAATTCAGATTCAAAATATCCTCAAAGGTATCCCTCCGCGGGGTAGGCCATATTGAATGACGGATCTTACCAAACTGTAAAGTATGTACTACAAAGCTATCCGAAACCAGGAAATATAGAGAATGATTCACGAAGAAACACTCCCAAGTACCTACCAAGGAAGATTGCTTCTGACTTCAGATCCGTTGATATACATATTGGCACCAGTTGGAGCTTAGAAAGGATCGACGATTTTTTTACATTTACATTTACATTTGAACCCTGCAAACCGGTAGAGCGCATGGTAGGGGGTGTAAAACACCGATATACCTATCTAACCTGCACTGCTGTTCGCTTCTCTAATACATCGCGGAAAGAATGACAAAAAATAACTAACCGTCCTGGAAACTATCTCCCTGTAACGCTACTTCGTTTTGACCCGGAGTTCACGTTCGGTACTACCTGGGATGGCAATATCAACAACCTCCTCCCTGAGATCCGTAGTGAGAAATTGATTAAAAGGCTTCCTACGGTAATCTAGTCTTCTATCACTAAGCGAATTCCATCCGAGAGATTATATCATAGCTGAAACACTGCTGTCAAATCTGAAGTCAACCTTAACAAACCTAGCTGCCCTACGTTGAACCATCTCAAAGCTGGAAGTTAACTCTACTTCGTGGGGATCCCAAATCGCGCAGCAGTACTCAAGGAGAGGTCGAATCAGGGAAAAATAAGCTGTTTCTTTTACTCTCCATGAGCATCCCCTTAAAATTCTGCTGACTAAACTTTGCATCCTATTCGCCTTACCTACCACGTTTCGAATATGCTCTTTGAAGGAAAAACTACTACTGATAGTATAATTGTACTCAAAAACTACGAAAAAAAAACATTTAAAATCATGTTGGTCCGTAGTTCCTCTTAAAGCAAGTGGTGCCTCACGGATGACTAAGCTCCGCCGCGCGGATTAAGTCCTTGCAGCGTTTTCGAAAATTTGGTTTACTTATCGATGGCACAAATATGCGCAAGGTTTTATTTCAGATTCCTCTTCAGGAAGCTTCAAAGAACATCGTGGTATAAGTTATCCCGTGACACTCGATGTCACTTTCTACTATTTTCCTCGATTTAGGTAAAAATTTGCTCTAAAATAATGGTCCGCCATTATGTTACGTAAAGTATGTAAATATTCAAGGGTGATCATAAATACTACGTCTTATGAAGGAGAAAGAACACGTTTATAACATAGAATTATTTTTTATCCGATGATTATCTTCGTTTGGGTTCACCAGCGGTTTGAAGTTGAAGATTTTCGCGAAAAATCGAAGTCAGGAATTTTTCGCAAAATTTAGTCAATTTTGACCCCCTGTATAATTTTAATGCTAAGGATGCAACGTAAATGACCTCCATAGTCGTATGTAGAATTTATTTGAGATTGGTCATGCAAAGTGTCATAGTCCGTACTCAAAAAAAGCGTTTTCATATTTTTGGCCAGCTTTTTTCGATTCTAGCCCACTGTGCGTCGTAAAGATAAAATATAGCAAGGAAAACTATTTTGTTCAATCAAGGTTCCTTCTGTGTTAGTTAAATAGCTGTTACAGTGTAAAAGTTATATTTCCTGAATTCAGGTTTTCTCTGGTTTTACACAAAAAATCGGAGGTAATTTCATTTCAATCAAATTAAAGTATACTAATCAACATTTTTCCAACAATTTTTTTCCTATTTTTTCCTCGATTTCTTATTCAACTCTATAATAATCATTGTTAGTTTTAAATATTTATCGCTAAAAGTAATTCCAATCGTTTTAATTAACATACGTCATTGTCATCTATTTTATTTCTCAGGGGGAAAGAAACGCAGTCGAAAACATGTTAATAATCTAAGTTATCTTATAAATTTTTAAATGTATATTTTTTCGAACATTTAAATCAGCATAAAAGACTGTAAACATTTATTTTTCTTCCCTATCTCCATTCATTCGCTTCACCTGTAACCTTTTGCGTTTACCTCTCTTCGCCTGCACCCATCTTTTGTTTCAACAACTTTTTATCCCTTGAGTTTCTCAGCAAAGACCGATGGTAAATAGGTTTTTAAAATGTCTCTCTCCGTCTCGTGTGAAAGTCCACGTTCTCCTTGCAATTTTTTGTCTCGTTATTTCTGGGCAAAAAATCATTCATTCTTTTGATTTTTTATGAGCCGCTGCAAATACGCCCCAAAATGGATTTCCTCGGCACAGAGCGCGTTGCAAAGGAAGATAACGTTCCACAGTATATTTCATCCGTGCAAAAGATTGAAATATTTCCATATTCATTCTGAAACAGTTTCTTTCTACTCTGGGATGGGAACAAGGACTGCATAGAATAATCCTGATGCTTAATAAATCCGCGGAATTGAACTTCAACTGTTCAAATAAATGATTGTATGTAAGTAAAACTTTCCCTTAAAAGACATAGAAGTAAATTAAGATTAAAAGACATTTTAAATGTCCTTAATGGCTTTACCGTGTCCTCTTTACTCATTACTCTCTAATTACTGGATCTTTCGCGCATAGAGCTCAACTTTGCAGCTCATGCTTTTTATACCGGGTGTTTAGTTTATAACCTACAATATTGAGATTTCCGAAAAAAGCGACCACTTTAAAATATCAGATGATTCTCTTTCAACACAGGTTACATTTTATCATCCTTTTTTACGAGATAATTACGCATTTATGCGCCAATTGTATAGTATGTCATTGAATGAGTTACTTGTTTAAAATTGGCGTTTTACCACAGGCTAATTGATTCTTGTATATAAAGTATTTGCTTTGATTCTGATATTGCCGCATAATTAATCCAGAATATACTTACTATTTTAGCTAGTAAAATATCGTGTTAAAATTACAAAATTAGAAATGAATTCCCGGGCAGGAATCAGGAACACTTTCCGTTAAATACAAGGTAGTATACCCTACATTTCTTTAATGAAATCAGGGAAGAGATCCAATCAAGAGATCGGCGTTCCGAAATTAACGGACTAATTTCCCTAAGTCCATACGAAAACATCTACAGTTTACGCTATATTGATTTCGACATATTTTAATTTGTGAAAGAGAGCGCCAGGAAATGTGTGACAATCCTTGAGATTCAATTTGCACGTTTTATTTCTTTCTCCTTTCGATGCCATAAAACCAAGAATTTTATGATTAAGGGGATTCAATTCCCAAATATGGCGCATTTATTTACTTCCCTAAATGGAAACTATCTTTCCTCGTTTTTAACACCTTCGTTGGCTGCAATCAATATAAAAATTCCTTCAAGTTCTCTTATCTACGATTTTTTGTCATGCTGCAACATGGTGCGATATTGCCAGTCCTATGTAAGAATTCGACTGTTCCTATCTATTTAAATTATTAAAATGATGAAAAAAGTCCGTATTTTAATCAAGAAGTTTCACCCCATGCTACTAACACGAAAATCCTCTTAAAATCCAGTGACTAGCCATAATGTTTTACCTCGATTCCTCCACTTCCTCATTCTTCCTCTTCATTTTAAAGCCCCTCTTTACTTTAATCCTTGGGCCGTATTTTATTTGCATCTATCCGCAAATCCATTCTTCGAGTAGCCAGCTATATTTTTCGTCCCATAAAAAAACAGCTGGCGGTCAAGATTCTCACCGCCTTCTGTTGTTTAAGTTATCCTAATCTTTCCCTCTCTTCAGTTTCGTTCATCTTGAACGATCTTCAGATACTACAAACAGGCCTCGCCAACACCATCGATCCTATTCAATTTCAAACCGCCGACCTAAGCATCGATTTTATAACGCGTATTTGACCTTTAGATTTCAACACAGAAAGGGTCTAAAAGCAACACTAACCCCATGTTAATCGATGAAAGGTGTTTGGTCAATTGACAGAAATTTATGGAAAAAGGCATATGTAAATAAGTCAAAAGTTAGCCAAATCAGCCAAATAAAACAATTCCATAAATTGATAAATATTATGTCTATTATACGTCTAATCTGCTCTAAATTCTCCCGTGAAATTTCCTAAAAATTTGGCATCTTAATTTTATTGTGAAATCAATAATCGAGCTCAAAAGCAATGAGACTGTACTCTGATAAAATAAAATAGATAAAGGAGTCAGTTTTTGAACATTTTTAAATGATTTGCAATAATTTTATTGGTATACTCAAGTGTTCAGCAATAGCTGTATAGCTCCAAAGACAAGTTTTCCAACTATTCTATAACAGAATCATTCGAACTTACGTTACCGCGATCAACCAGAATAACTTTATTTTGTATAGAGATCTACAATATATGCGGTACCTGAGCTCTTTATTTCACATTTGTATAGAATCATGACGGAGTGGCATTTCTTTAATGTAATAAACGAAAATTTCGATAATTCATTCTATCGAAACAGTTTTCCAAGAGTCGTCAAATTATTACGCGTGTGTGAAAAATTATCTCGGATTTCTCATTACCTACTTCACTCACTTTTCCAGCTAAGAGAAAAATCGCCTAGGTAAATTTCTCCAGAGTTTGCTAACCTATTTTCTTCTGTTACTCGTTACCAATTTCCATTTACTTGACTACAGTAGGGTCGGGAGATCAATTTTGTTCATTTAATCCTCCAGCGCATAAACAACATTACGAACGTAATCTTTATAAAAATCACTTATAAAATTGCTGTTGGAAGCCTGAGAAAGGGAGTTATTTAAAAAAAAATAAAAGAAGAGAACTTTCTGGTAATGGAAGGAATGTAATCAAAGAACGGAAGAATTATATTATTTAATCATAGTAATGGAGAATCAAGACCTGGCAAAACAAATATATATAAATAGCTAACTTAAAGAGAACTTTTAAGGTAAAAACCCTCAAAGGGCCATGGAAACCTAAAAACTGCCGGTGATGTTAAGATCTTTTGAAGGCTGGAACATAATCCGTTTGAATCTGAAGAGCCAACAGTTTGAAATAAATTTTTAAAACGTTTTTTGATTGATTAGTTTTCGGGAGAGACGGATTTCTTGGAAGGGATTTCAGACTGGGGACGATCGAGGAGAAAAGTCTCTCGTAAAAAGTTTCATAAAAGAAAATATTGGCGAAATTGAGAAGTAATCGGGCTGTATTCGCCCTTTTTCAGTGGCAGCCGATATATTAAATTAGGAGGAGAGCTTTGTTTTTCCTCCAAACCATCTTTGGGGGATGTAATAAACCCTGAAGGACGTCAGAGGAACAGTTCGGAAAGGGAAATAATAAGGAGTGGGACCCCTCCGCTGTAAACTTTAGGTGAAGTGAGGTGAAAAGTTTGGAGAAGGTATAGAGAGGAGTTTTTGGGTCAGAAAAGGAAAAATTAATGGGAGTCATCGGTGGAAAGGGAGGAGAATAAGCGAACGGCCGAAGAATTAAGAGTGGAAATAATGGAAGTGAAATAAAACTTTGTAAACGATGGTGGAGCAGCTTGGACTTCCGATACTTCCGAAGCATGATTTCTCATTTTTTATTTACGGAAAAGCGCATTAAAAAGATCAGCTCGATACAGATTTTCCCTTCCGTCAGCAAGTTCTCGGAGATGGGAATTGATAGCAGTTGTTTGGATGCAATTTTCGATAAACGTAAGTCTGCAGAAATCATTCCTCTATTTGTTCTTATTTACGTCGGAAAGATAGCCCTGTCATTTTTATTCCTCATCATCCGTTTTGAAATATGAAAGATGAAGCTTGAAAGAATTTCCTCTGATTTTTTTATTATGAGATATTCATCTTTAAACAGTAATATATTACGCATACCCAATTTGTGTCATAAATGAGATTTAATAAAATCTATAATGAACGACTTTGTGAACACAATATTGACTATGTACTCACAATAAACAAAACGTATAATCCCACCAGTTCTACGCACATTCCAGTTATTTGTGTGAAGTTTACAAAGACCATCCTTTAATTTGGATTTAGTTTCTAGAAGCAACAAACACAATGTAATATAGCTGTCCAAGCATAGAGAGATCTGTTATTTGATTTAGAAGTGAATTTCCGAGAGCTAACTGTTTTCCTTCGAAACCTACGCTATACTATTTCTGTTTCTGAACCCAGGTCTCTTCGATTCCCAGCCATGTCGCTATTTTTTACACCTGTATATCTTTGGAATTACAGCAGAACGGCTTTCCATGGTGGGAGACCTGGGTTAGGGTCCAATATGTTGCTATTTTCACGTCTGTTTTCCTCTTTATCCTTGTGATTTAAGTTGTAATTTTTTTGGTACCGAATGCTTTTTCTTCATTTAGTAATAACTCTTTTTAAAAACTGTTTGACTCTGAAAATAAATTAAGTAAATTGTAGTAGTAAGAATAAAAGCACAAGTACGTTAAATTGAAATACTAAAATTTAGCGTTCAAAAGCTGGAGTTACTAAATAGGTTATGTAATTTTTCGTAGAAAATGTGTTCAAGAAAATTAGGATTTAAAACTAGCAACGAATTGAGTCCGCGTAGAACAAATAAAAGTCCCTATTCTCAATTCCATTAATGATTGTAAATTCGACTAAATTCTAATGAGAAAACACTACTTGAGTCTGAACTCTCTCGTAAAGGTTTACCTCTGACAGGTTGGCATAAAAAGTCTACTCGTTTTCTAAAGACATTACAACGTTCACTCCCTTTGAAATCTCAAAGGAAATCGTTACGCCCATAAAGTACCCCCGTACTTTACTTACACGGAGAAGGTAAAAAAAGGAATATTTGCGCAATCTACTGCGACGGCATATCAATCATTTCTGAAGGAATGTTTCGCGAAGACGGTCCTTGGATAGAAGACAAAGGAAGTGAGATATATCCTGCTCTTAATCTAAAGTGGGCCTGGGGATGACGTCGAGAGATGAGACTGGTAAAAAATGAGAGCCGGATGTTGGAAGAAAGTGAAAGCGTGGGAGTGGATAAGGGACTTCGGAGAGAAAAAGGTAAAAATACTCTGAAGATCCTAGTTGGATATGTAAAGGTCAGCGGGTGTAAAAGACACTCAGCTGTGCAGAATAAAAGAGCACTATGGCCTCTCTGTTTTCCTTCCTCCCAATGAAAAAAATGGATGCTGATCGACAAACTGAGTTGCAGAAAAAAGTTATGGGGGAATCAGGAATAATTCTAAATAAGTTAGAATCCGGAAAGGTATTCGAGGTTATTAAAAAAAAACAAATACCTAAGAACGGACCTAAAAATACATAATGAGAAAATTAAAGAATTTATGGGGCAAATGGAAAAAACGCGTAAACAGAATGGGTATATAAATATTGCCATTACAAGTCGTAAACTATAAATACATAGGAACGAGAATTATTAGGAGACGATGAGATGGGTACCGCAACAGGCCGATATCACCTAACGCGATAAGATTAAGAAGAAGCAATGGTTTTAGGTATCTAACCCGCGGCCTTGCGGTTATCGGTCTTTCAACGCATTCTCGCGGCTTCGTAGATAATTCTTGTCTGTTATTATTCACAACAATTCCCATCCTAAAACTTCAGTACTAAAGCAAAAAATAAATAAAGTACTGTTGTTTCAACTATAGAAATTGAAAAATTAATTTTAATTTAAATAATATGGTATTAAGAGAGTTAAAGAAAGANTGAAATTGAGACGGCTTTAAACATTTTTCAAAATTTCATTGATAAATAAGGCAATACAAATAATTTATTTACCACTAAAAGGAAAGCAAGTGATGAGCTACGTATGGCGTACATGAATTGAAATTATTCACATAATATTTTGTGGAATATATCCATATTAAACAAGGAAAAGGGTAAGATGACTTGGCACGATAAGTCGTGCATCTAGGAAAATTCCCAAGGAGAAACAGACATGAAAAAGGTCTGACGGAACCGGGACTCGAACCCGGGTCTCCCAATTGCCGGTCGGTTGCTCTATCCATTGAGCTATTCCACCAGATCATTTCTCCATGCCGTTTGGGAAAAGTAATAAGGAAAATTTTAATTTTTCTTTACGTGGGATTCGAAAAATTCGATTTTGAGACAAAAGAATTTTTAATCTAACTCGAAAACCGCGGTATTTGTGGTTCCCTGTTCTAACCCAGCAAAAGATACTTAAAATTTTGTCTCTCATTTTCAGGCGCTTAGAAGTATAAGGAGCGTTTCAAATGGCACATACTGATTCATTTTATGTGATGATTTGAGTTGAATTATAAATTCTCCAATAGACACTATCCTTTCGTTAAAATCGCTGAAGGTTTGTCATTTTAATCTGATTGTCAGTGATAGTACTGTATGCACTCAAATTTTCAGATAACAAGTACGTAAATAGAAAATTTCTGTAGCTAAAAAGATGAGTAAATCCATTATAGGCGGATAAACATTCATACTGGCACCTATACATTTAGTGAAAGTCTCGAGGAAGAGGAAAGTATGACAAAGCGCAAGGAAGAAAAAAAGAAAACATTATTGTAAGTGCATAATAGTTTTTTATCTGGTTGATGATCTTTGAAATGGGACTCAAACAAGGGGTAATGGCTCCTTGAAAATTAAAATTGTTCCGCGGAGGATATGGCTTGGAATGGTTCGAAGAGAATCGACGTATGCGAGACGTGGATCGTGGGGAACGGAAGTGCCAAACGAAGAGGTTAAGGTAGAATGGCAATGTGCTAAAAGCCACCGGTGTCCTCTTTCTGCCCGTCAAGCCTAATTCCGTAGGTATCAATCCCTTCGCCAAACAGCTGAGCAGCGCATCGCGCGAAGTGTTTCATAATTTAAGCGAGCCGTTTCGCCACAGAAGATCTCTCGAAATAACGAATTTCTGTTTGCGCTGACGTAATTTTCGAGAAGGCGAAGGAATTCTACAGATAAGAACCTTTGTTTGTGGGCGTGACCGCGAATACCAATGTGAGTCTTTCCGGGCGAAAAAGTAACAAATGACGTTACTAGGTTAAACGATTTTTGAACAAGGCCGGGTTATAAGCAGTAAATTTGAATTTGGAGTTAAGTTGACAAATGATGAAAAGTTTGCCGATAAGGAAGAAGTATATTTGCCTTCTTTTCTACGCACGAAACCTAATTGATTAATTGTTATATCTGTTAAATAATGATGTAAAAACGCATCGAAGACATTTTGTTATATTTCAAAGTATAGTCTTAACTAATAATTCTTTTGGCGTCTCATTTTTCTGATATTCATGAAATTAAAATCAATCTAACAGTCTCAAGTGATTTCTATGCTTTTGTATTTTAGCTACCGAATGGCCAAGTGGGTATCACTTATCCCGGGTTTGATTCCCCATAAGAGCCCATATGTACGAAATGGCCTTGGCTATCGAAGCATTTTCAACAATACCACTTCTTTGAATTTCATTTATGATTAGGATTCGGTTGTATTTTTCAGGCGAAGAAAGTAAAACTTTATCTTCATTACCAGTTTGGATTCACTAAGAAATTATGTATAAATTTGGATAACTAACAGAGATTTCTGATATCAGAGTTAGATAAAAGCTCCAAGTAGCCGTTGTTTGCGAGCAAACTAACCGTTGAAGAATTCCCACCAGTGGGGGTTGGGGTTCTCCGTGGTCGTGCATAGCAAGTATTGTTCTCGATACGTATTTCCACAACTAAGTTGCCATCTTCGGGAAAGAAGAATAACCAGTTGTTAGTAAGTAAGTAGGAATAATCAGATATTCTTCTTTCCCGAAGATGGCAACTTAATTGTCGAAATACGTATCGAGAACAATATTTGCTAAGCGCGACCACGGCGAACCCCATCCCCCGCTGGTGGAAATTCTTCAACGGTTAGTTTGCTCGCAAACAACGGCTATTTGGAGCTTTTATCTAACTCTGTCTTACCACAGCCGTGTTCCTTTTCCTTATAGAGATTTCTGATGATAATTTTTTTAACAAAATCCATGAGCTACTCGAAGGAAGAGTACTGATATTTACATCCGTCAAAGTATCGTTGTGTTTGGAACGTATGAAAAATTTACTTTGAAAAAATAAAGTTTTCGAACTCATTAAAATGGAGCAAGAATTACTTTTAATAAAATTGATGATGATAGCATTTAATATTAGAGTATTATTTACCTATTATCAAAGAAATAAAACAATCAAAAATATTGAAACGTATTTAACTCTTCAATTGATATTAATTAAATAATCCTTGCTTTCCCTGTATCTATAATAAGTTTTAACTCGATAGTTTCATTTCCATTTATCATAATTTTCATGACTATCGAATTATTTAGAAATAATATTTCTTAAACGGGAGATTGCATTAAAAGGAAATTTTGTACCGACATTAAAGATATGAAATTTAAGGCAGCATCATTCTCTCAACTGCTATGTACACAGACAACACAAATGAATACATTCCCTTTAATCAAATTCCCTCAAGAAAATAAACGTTTAAATTTCAGCGAGGAAGTAAATTATTTCGTTTGCATAGCTAAACTGTTTACGCGTTAAATGGTTAGCATTTTGGATTACATGAACTCCTCTCAGAACGAGAAATTCATTTGCGGAATTAAAGCAACTTCCCTCAAACAGTAAAGATACTTGAAAGAAAGAAAGAGAAATGAGACGAGGAAGAGAATTTTGAGGAGAAGGGAAGAAGGAATGACGGCATTTGCGGCTCAGTTATTGCAGGAAATGAAAACAAAGTAAGTACTGCATTCTTTGCGCCGCTTATCTTTTGATATTTTGGTCTTGAAGATCATGGAAAATATGTACGGCTTTTAAAAAATGAGGAGATATATCTTTCATCAAGAAAAGTTCTTTAGTTGAAAAAGTATAGTAGTAGTATTGTTAAAAGTGCTTTGACAGCGTAGGTCATTTCGCACGTAGGCCCCCACCGGGAATCGAACCCGGGACCGCTTTCACTGAAGTCGAACGCGTTGCCAACTTGGCTTTCCGGGAGCCTTTTACTTGAAAAACCATTTGCGTAAAACCTATGGAATGGCAAAGGGAAAAGGTTATTGTTAACTGAAATTGAGACGGCTTTAAACATTTTTCAAAATTTCATTGATAAATAAGGCAA
This sequence comes from Ladona fulva, assembly GCA_000376725.2. NCBI lineage: Eukaryota > Metazoa > Arthropoda > Insecta > Odonata > Libellulidae > Ladona > Ladona fulva. Next base: position 340,723 of record KZ308656.1, read on the forward strand.
TACAAATAATTTATTTACCACTAAAAGGAAAGCAAGTGATGAGCTACGTATGGCGTACATGAATTGAAATTATTCACATAATATTTTGTGGAATATATCCATATTAAACAAGGAAAAGGGTAAGATGACTTGGCACGATAAGTCGTGCATCTAGGAAAATTCCCAAGGAGAAACAGACATGAAAAAGGTCTGACGGAACCGGGACTCGAACCCGGGTCTCCCAATTGCCGGTCGGTTGCTCTATCCATTGAGCTATTCCACCAGATCATTTCTCCATGCCGTTTGGGAGATTTTGTAGGTAATGGGCACGTGATTTCATCCGACTCAGCGGCATCGTTCACAACGTTTCACACGTATCCATATTAAACACAAAAAACACAAAACAGTGAAGTCCAAGTGTGGTGTTCTGCTTTATGTTTAACGTCTATGATTTCAGGCAAAAGACCGAAATAAAAAAGGCCGAGGTAGCCGGCACTCGAACCTAGAACTCCTAATTGCCGGGCGGCAGCGCTCATTCTACCGTGGCAGCTCTTATTCAACAGTAGTAAAAGCAAGAGGGAGATCTTGGCCCGAGTCCCGGCTACGTCAGAATTTCTCTCTTTCGGGTCTTTCTCTAACATTCAAGGGAAAGTAAAGGAGATATATTTTGTTTTTCTTCAAAGATTTCTTCATACTAAAGAATCGTCATACTAATGAACTTTCCTTTTTCTATCCAGCAAACTTTCCTTTTATTCTCCTACCTTACCTCCTACAAAAACTATTAAAGCTCTATTGGAAATGATCGACAAACACCGCATTACTTCTCGAAGTCGTGACTTGGTATTACCATTAACATTTGAGGGAATTTATAAAAAGAATAAGCTCCTTAGGGATAGAAGAGCTTAAATCGGAAATGGTGGGTGAAATGGAGAACCAAACGGAGGGAAGCATGGATCTAATTTAATAATAGAGAGAAAACCCTCCGCAGGTTGAACGCACTCCAGATTCTTTAATGCCGCCCGAAGGTTTGCCATCTCTGGTTCCCTTTCATCCGCATTCTCTCCTCTTTACCTCAACAGCGTCTTCTCTCGCCGTGATTCACGATCTCGCGCTTTGAAGTTTAAGGGCATGGAAAGAGCCGCTCCCAAATTGCCGGCATAAACGGAAAGCTCTGAGATTATAACTTAATGATAACGCTCAAGCGTGAGAGAGAGTGGAGGGTAAGAGGAAAGAGGTGGTTGAACCGTGATGACATTTAGCGCATACTAATAAATATTTGGGTTCCATTTAAAATGACGCATTTGCACCATTCAAAAAACATTCTGACCTAATGAGAAATTTTAATGTCGTTATAATTGCTTTTAAAATTGATGCTCGAAAATATCACTGATTTTTATTCCAAATTAATGGGGGGTCAGCAATTTTTTTTATCGACTTAAGTCCAATTAGAATTCTAAGTCGATTCGATACGAACCGAATTGGATCAGCAATTCTATTCCATATCATATTAATCTAATCTTGAAGTATAACTCAGCAGTATTTTCTCATTTTCAGTCATCCATATGTAAATAATATTCATGCCTTAGTAACACACATATGAGTATATCGAATAGTTGTATATGGGATAAATTTATTAGCAAAGTACTACTAGAATAGAAATAATTTCTACGCATCCTAGAGAGAACCAAGGATTCGACACGCTTCAGCTACTTCCAAATCAACACCCAGATTCACGAATTTAACAAAAGTTTTTAATCTTCATGTTTCTATAATATAAAAATAACTCTTTATCGAAATAGAATACTGTACATAAGCAAGTAGTATTAGACTTCACAATCAGTTAAAAGTCGACTCCCCCCAATTTGTCTATAGAATTTTTCGGGTACCTCCAACAAATTTCGACACTAGATTTCTATATGTCTTAACATATGTACAGCCAAGTATAGTGTATCATTATAGTATATATAACTTAATCTTCACTTCCAGGCTGCCAAAGTTTAGACACGTTTTTCTGCTAACATATCTAAAGAAAGGAGGAAGAACTACAGAAAAGCTTTAGTTACACAGACCTGGAACGTATCACCACTTGTTGTTGTTATCGGGGGGGTCTTACCTTAACAAAAGCACGTATTCTCCGGTCTTAATTCAGATTTTTGTTCTTGCCTTATTTTCTTTTCTCTTATTTTTCATATAGGTTGTGATACTAATTGAAATTTCCACTTATTGTTAGATTAGATATGATTTTCGTCCCTGAAAAGTTGCATGCAATAGAGATCGGCAGAAGCGTAGTTTTATCCCGTGTAATAATAATAATAAAGGACTTTAATATGGACCATCCATACTAGTTTCTTAAAACAAAATTTCGTGAGCCTAATATTTCAAGCAATACTGTTTTCTTTCTCCTGTACATGATGTAGAGCACTATTTTCCAACCTTCATCGATTTCATGACAAATGGAATAAAATTGAAGAATTCCACAACAAAACAACCAACGATATCCCTTAGCATACAATAATTGAAATTTTTTAGTAATCGATATATATCCATAAAGTTCTTTCCCGTTCTTTACGAATATGCAACAAAACTTCGAAAATTTAGAACTTTTGCAATAGCATCCTATCTCGATCTTGATATTTCCCCTTTTTTCAGGGCTGGCCTCGACGTAACCCAAAGACGAAAATCGGAACACATGTGAGGAATTTAAATGCGGAAAAATTAAAGAGGAGATACCCCATTGAATGCCTTCGAATACGTCACGCTTCGATGAAAACGGGGGAATATTCGTATGTGGAACGCACATTTCGGATAAAAGGATTTGTGCGAATACCCGGTGACCTAGAATCGATGGCTATAAAAATAGCGAGGGTTGCGATCGCGCGCATAATCTCGGGCTTCCGTTCAAAGAGCTGCACTTCCTCGTCGCGAAATGCACGTCCGTGCGTTCGCCGCGCGCGATCGACCGAACCCGGCTCGCTAAAAATAGAGCCGGGGAAGGGAGACGGAAAAAAACACGGCTGGTGGGACAGTTTGCTAGGAAAGAGCGAAAGAGAGGGAGGGTTGATGCTGGGAAGAATCCCTCCCTCCGTCTCTCTCGCTTCAGTGTCAAGGTTGCGCCGGAGGGAGAAGAGCGAGGGAGGGATGGCGTAGGCGGGAAATACGGACTGGGAAAGAGATGCGAGAAAAAGGGATCTTCCGAGGGTTGTGAGAAAAGCGCGCCTTTCCGACCGCACGTGGGCGAACGTGATTTCCGAGCGTGGCTTTTATTCTCTTATGTTAGAGTTCTCTCTCCCTTCACTTTTCTTGTCGTGTCTTCTTAGCTAAGTGAAGCCCAAGCGTTACTTTCAAAGAGAGAGAGTTTAATTACCACTGAGCGAGGCATTCAATTACCTTTCTCTCAACACAGATGTTTCTCCGATTAGGTGCTATTTCAGAGTAACGAGGAAAATGTTTCTATTATGACTGACCCAGCTTCACGTTAACGGTCGCGGGGAAGCAGTTGTTATCACGGTCGATACAAAAGGATACACCACATACTTGTAAAAAGTTATTTTATCTAACTTTGATCTCGAAAAATCATAACGATCGAAACGATTCCATGGCATTGAAAACTTCAGTGACATCGCTATTTTCTGTCCTGTAGAAAAAAAAGCTCGAGCAGGAACCATAAACTTATGCACAATGACACAATGTAACGTTTATGTACTTTATTAATTTTCGGTTCCTTTCAGGTGAAAAATCCAGTAGCCGTAGAAACTCTTCGCTAATCGTTTATAGTTTGAGCTCTTCGTAATACTCTAAGATAGCTTGTTTTGTTAAGCCAATGTCTGGAGCCACAGGTTCGACTTATATTTTTAGCAGCTCGCGATCCGCAATTGGGCCACATCCGCGGCAAACTTTATTTTTTGTAACGAGGTTATTAGAAATCAGGAAAAACGAAAATTTCATCGAAAAATTGCTTACGGACCGCGGTATGGAGTGGTTAGCGTGACATCGTTCCAACCCCAAGGTCCTGGGTTCGGATTTTTGCTTAGGGAATGGTTGGTTGAGCTCGTCAATAATAGTAAATATTAATATGGATGTAATTGGAGTTACCTTTCAGTTTACATTTAAAAAACTATTATTATTATAGAATTATTACTTCATTTATTAAAAAATCTAAGACATCCGCATAATCCACATAATAAATTTTAACAATAATTGTTTATTGGTAAACTTTTCATACGTTTTATTTGTAATGGTTTCACAACGAATTATAAGATTTCCATTGAGTGTCTCGAAATATTCTTAAATTTAAACTGCATTTTTCAAGTAATTCAAACGAATTTTCACAGCTTGAAACTAGCAGTAGTAGCATTGTTGAAAGTGCTTCGACTGCTTAGGTCATGTCACGTAGGCCCCGACCGGGAATCGAACCCGGGACCGCTTTCACCGAAGTCGAACGCGTTGCCCACTTGGCTATCCGGGAGCCCAACTGAAAACTATTCGCCATTTCACCCTAAACTATCTCATAACCTGAACGCCAAGATACATTTACCACGGCAGAGATATTTTCTCTCGTAAACCCTTTCCAGCGTCACCTACATCTGACGAATTGACCACAGAGGATGGTAGGAGAGGACCCGCTAGATTCCCTTGTGTGCGCCAATGCTAACATCCCCACATTCCTCCCCCTTTGCGATGGACTCTACATTAACCCGGTTTAGGAGTGCGCGCGCGTCCCACTCTATAAGAATAGCGACCTCCTATATCATCATTCCTTTGTTTCTCTTCGAAGCTGCGTGAAAGCTAGTGGAATCGATTGTGGAATTGATTTTGGAGCCAGTGGACGGGATAGATACCGTCATTGCCGAAGCAGCGTATGATCGAAGTTTAATAAGCGTCCGGATTTGCTCAGAGAAAAATGTTTGATTTATGGGCTCCAGGTGTTTCCTTCAGATAGTAGATTACCAGTGAGGTTAAGTCAAGCATAAGCGAGAAAATTTGATTTTAGCTTAACTTGGAGATTAAAAGGTCTTCAAGTTAAATTAATAATACAAAGTCATGCCCAAGTCTTTAAGCTCTAAAGGTAGACTGACAACACAGATTACTGTTTGTACTGAAATTTCGTAAAAAATAAACAAAATTTAACTCAAATTAAATTATTGTTAAATTAATGGTAATTATTAAAACAATATTTATAAAATACTTCGATAATTTTTAAATTCAGTTAGTGATTGTTCTTACCTCTAACTACAGAACATTTAATTTCTAAACACCCGAAAGGGTTAGCTCTTGAACGATAAACAGATATTTGGAAACTACGTAAATGAGAGAGCAGAGATAACCATCAATTTTATGATATTTTCTTACTTTGACGCTTTAATGACCTTTCTTTTGTTTTTGTGTATTTTAAATCGTTTTGTATTTTTATTGTAAATACCTATGTATGATTAGATACGGGATTAGGAGGAATAGAGACCCCCTATGGCCTAACCTCGCCATTAAAGAGTCCAGTAATAATAATATAATCGTATTTGAAAAAATTGAGTGATGTAATGAGCTTAAGTGCCCGTAGAAATATTCCGCTGATACCTATTAAGTGCGTTTGATTCCCCTTCATTATGCAGGAATTGATCTCAGAGTGAATATTCTTTTAGTGACACAATCAACTTCTCTGTCTTATAAAGATTGCAACTAAACTCAAATTTTATGTTCTTCTGAAGGGCTTTCTCTTCCCTTGAATACTATTATTTACAATCCTATATTCTAGACTGAGGATGCGAAATTCATTAATATCCAAAGCTGATGAGCGGACCTTCAAGGGAAAATTACCGTATTGTCAAAGTTATACGAAATGTTTTATTTTGCATTAAACGTTTCATTTTACGCAATTCAACTCATGAACACTGCAAAATGCCTTAATGTAATTTTAATTGCATTAAATCTTTGAAGTCCTAAACCTAAGTCACATTACGAAGGACGGATGGAAAAAACAATTCGTGTTTATTTTACGAGAATTGTGAATTTATCTCTAACGCGGTGACATTCATCGAGAATTTTTTTTTTTCATATTTGCACTATGTTCGCACCTTTTATTACTGTGTGCCTACCCGGATACTTCCAGGAAATAAATTACTACCTGTTCATTTCAGTAGTTGTTTTGAAAGAGGGTAAAGCTCTCATATTTCTGAAGGCATTCAATTTACTTCTTCCACCTTCAGTGCGGGACAGGTACCTTGTTTACGGAGCATACCTGAAAAACAACACGTCATTCCAATTCCCTTAATGCCTTAGGAGTATGAACCTATTTATACACGAAAGAGACTAAAAATTATTCTTTTCACCTACATCGGAAAACTATTATCGAATTCCTATTTTACAGCGGCAGCTATAATTCACTGTCTTAGGGGAACGTTACGAAGTATGCAAATATAGAAAAAACAAACACGCAAACTAATCAAACTTAAAGTAGTTTTTCCGAAAGTTCCTAGGTTCAAGGAAGTTTTAAGGGGACAAGATAGGAAGATGATGCGACGAATTCTAAATTCACCGCCTTAACTTTGCGAGATTCTGATTTTCCGTAAAAACCTTGTCACGTAAATCAGTCTTAAAGCACTGCATGCTACATAATAAGATTTCTATTAATCGAGTGCAGTAAGGTGTTGTATAAATCATGATGATAGATTAGTTAGATAAGGATAAATTCAAAAGTAGGGCAAATTAGCGACGCAAGTTGACAAAAACTTAGTGATGAATTATCCTTCCTTCTCCTGGATTTAGAAAATCCGCCTTAATCGTTATAAATAAAATTATGGTATTCTCATCGCCTTAAATTCGATAACTACAAGATGCGGCGCTGGAAAATCAATAAAATCGTCGATCTGTGCGTGTACAAATATATAAATAGGTCTGGGATGAGATACAAATAGCTTTTTGAGCCTAATCTATTTAGTGTAGCAAAATGAAACTAACAAACACTATTAGTGCAATTTAATTATATGTACTAATTAATTCTATCGGAATAGAAGTACTCGAGGAAAATGGCTTTAACCGATTTTATTTAAACAACTCGACTTTGTGAATAGTACAAAACATCCAACGGCAACCAATACATATTCTATACATATACATACTAACCAATACATATATTCTATACATATACATACTAACCAATACATATTCTACAGAATACATATAAATGATGATTTTCCTAGTAACCCAATAAACAGGTTTGACCTTTCAATTATCAGTAGTTTCCTAGGATCACCTAAATACTTAAATTTTAGTCGGAATGAAGGAATTGTTTAACTGTACAGTATAATACTTCTCTTGAAAAATTCATATTCTCTGATAATTAATCTAGTTCATAAATATTTTCATTGTGAACGATTGCAAATTAATATCGTCTTACATTAAGAGGCAATGCTTAAATTATCCATAATATATATAAGAACACAAAGCATCATGTAAATCGCACTCATGATTACTTTATATAAAGGGAAATGATTTCACCGCATACCAAAATCTCCGAAAAAATAACCGTTTGTAAGCTTCTGGCAATATTTATTTTCATATTAATCTACTCACATCAAATTGCATCGTAGAGATTTCTTCCTATGCTTTCATTCAAATCCTTGTAAATTTATTTTTGGATTTTTCTGCTTCGTATAATTAAAATGGATATTCTTTCTGAACTTTGTAAAGAACTCTATCGGAAGGAAATTGCGGGTGCCAAGGAAACCTAAAGAAAATTGACTAAAAGATTATGATAAATCCAGAGATACGATGGAAGTAAATAGGTCATGCAAACAGCTTCCCCAAGGGAAAAAAATCCAGTCAGGATACTTTTCTTCCTCGATCCTTTACTTCACTTGGCAAACATACCAGCTTGATAAAGCTGCCGTTTTGGCATGAGCTTTAAGGAAGCGTCAAATTAGAAGACTGGATAAAATATTGCACTATCTAAAATTAGGAGCAATTTACGTTGAATTCGGATTACTAACTTCTGGATTTTTCTGTCTTTAAACTAATTCCCGAAATACTTTAAAAGTAAGATTTTTCGAAAATTCTGCATCGGCATTTTTGCTTGAACAGTGTGAGAAATCGAAGGTTATTTTATGGAAGATTCTGATTTATACGTGTATTTAAAAGTTATATTCTAATTCAAAAGCCTAAAGTGACTTCCAGTCAATGAAATTTATTTCTTTCCGATAAATTTAAATAACTGAGTCTAATACTGTGATCATCGTGTCTTTGACATCTCATGTATTGTTCTAACAATTAATTTATATAATTCGGGTATAAACTCGCAAAAACTTTTCAGAAGGCAACGAAGAGCGAATTGACTAAGTAGATTTATCTATACGAAACCGCAAAAATTAGCAGACAATAAGACCCGGGTTTCGATGCGTGATATCACGCATTTATTTTACGCATTATCACGCATGTTCATGACGCATTTGTTTTCATGGAATACCACCAAGTTAAGTCCCACACAATCCATTTTATTTTTAGAAGGCCTATATTATTCAATTCTCAGAGCGAAAAAACTTTTTCTACGGTTGACGGAGCGAAAACAGAACCGAGGAAAATTTTGCCGTTTTCATTGAACCGTAGAGAAAACGGGAATGAAAAATTACGGTTCGATACCCATATCTCATCAAAAAATAATTTTAATCACCCTAACTTCAAAGGTTGTGTTCATCAGACACAACCTCTTTATTAAAATAAATAACCTGGAGAACTTTAGTGTAATTACAAATTATTATCGAAGAGTAGAGCTTCCAGCGAGCCTTTTAGAAAAGCAATGAATGATAGTTGAAGGATTATTTTCCAGAGTAGAATGTTAACGTTCCGTTTAAAAAAGACCTAAATACTCTGCTGATAATATCCTGATGTATAGAAAAGTAGACTCTCATCAATTCAACCCTTTAGATATCAATTTTTGGAGGACTTCCCTTTCATTTATTCTTGATGGCGCCTTTTTTAAGTCTAATATCATTATTCGAGAAATTGTATGCTGTGTGTAAAATCTGTTTTGTCTAATCAGGAAGTACTCTCCGCTCTCTCAGAAATCTGCCGAGCTACTATTTGTAGCTCGGCTGCTTTGTCTCCTCTAAATTTAATGAAATAGTACTTTAACAAGATTTACCGCCTAGTCTTGTCTCTTTTAACGAAGAGAGCATTTATACAATGGTTTTCTCCGTTATTTTTCCATCCGAGTGCCCTTTACTCAGTCTCTTAGGCCAAACGAGAGGAGACGTAAAAATATCGATTTTTCATTCTCTAATGGCTGACTCTAAAAATTTCGAAAGCTAGACTTATACAATCCTACTGCACAGATGTGCCGTTTCGAAGCTGCTTCACCAATTTTATTTATTTCCTCGAATTTAATTAAAGATGTCATTTTTTAAATTCCCCATCCATGGCATCAGAAATGTTTGAACCATTAAATCCGCAGTACTGAATTGGAGCTGAAAACTATGGCAAACATCCTTGAATTATGGAAATATATTTAATTAAATCACATTATATTCTTTAACGGTTGAGTAAAATTATTCAATGCGAATGTTTACGACCATTAAACGGAAACATTATTTTCATTGTCTTACAAATTCCTTATTCAACTCAAATCTAAACTATGGCAAAACCTGTTGGTTTCCTCCTTTTTTTCTTTTAGACCAGTATATTGAGGGAAAATGTTTCCCTACATTAAGGGAAGAGAAGAGAAGGTTCGACCCGTAAGTTGCAGATTTGGAATGGAAGAAGCACTTTGTCTCAGTAGGAGGGTCTCGTCAGAGTTTACGGCGAGCATGATCCACCAAAGAAAAACGTAGATCAAATAGGCGCTCTTCCCATTTCCCCTTTAAAGGAAATCTGGCTACGTCCTATTCACATTCTTCATTGATTTTCGTCTAATCCCTTGGATTAAGGCTTCATACATCTCATACCTGCGGTAAAAAGTTTCAGAGATGTACCTTTGGCTACGAAAACGGCAATACTTTTATTATTTATAACAAGAGAATTACTGCATCTCAATGATTACTATTCTATGTAAATGAGTTGAAATATAAGATTGATATTAACTCCGAACCGGATTCAATAAAGACATGTTTTCTGCTATTTTAAAAATCTTGAATTTTTACGAGATTTCAATTGTATCGGGATACAAGTGCATTCATTTTCGTTGATGATGATGGGTTTTAATTCGAAGAATAGACACGGAAGAGTAATTCACAAGAGTAATTCACTTTGTATAACAATTTGATTCTTTCACCGCAATCTCAAAAATAAAATCCGAAACAATCCCCCTTTTAAACTAGCAGGCCCCAAAATATCACTGAAATGTACGTAAGTTCTAATTAAATTTTTATAACATATGCACCCAGAAAATTCCGTAGAGTAACACAATAGTCCCAAATGAACCTCACCAGATTCTGAAATATTTCCAAGAGTCGCACTGCACAACACAACAGATATTCTCGGATTTGATCGGATAACAAAAGAAAGCGCTCCCATTCAACACGGCTACGATATAGCAATCCCTATTGGCTAGAAATCTGCTGAACGCGCAACGAAGGCGCTCGTCTTTGGGGAAGACTCCAACATCACGTGCCGTTGGAATTGGGCTATCCTTTAGTGAGAACGCGAAATTACTCACCTTCTTCGACGACTTCCCAGGCAGCTGTAAGAGAGGGTGCTAAGACATTTCCTTTGGTATTCTTGCAATCATCACACAATGGGTTCAGAAAAAGGGACGGGTCCAATATTTTCCAGCATTCCTGAGGTCAATCCCCTTTTCTGCAAAGATGGCACATCATGAAACTTTTTCTCTTTTTGAATTATCTACTGTATAAGTATTCGGAAGTACTACAGTATACATGTCATGTTCTACATGTATAACCGTATCCAAACCGTTTCGAGAAATTAAAATGTTCACATATAAGCACTGAAAAATCATGGGAAACTCGTTTCCCGAAAGCTGCGTTTTTCCATGCCTCATCCCTTCGAAATACGTGGTATTCAGCAAAACATAGGAAACAATACCGGAAAATGGTATGAGAGGAAATTCTGACGTACTCTATGACTGGCGAGAGTATAGTTAGTATGTTCTTGCTGGTCAAACAGAGCCGATATTCCACCGATCACTTTATCTCTCGACAGAGACAAGTCAGGATGTTCTGTTACTGTCCACCGATTCGCCGCACTAACACTTTCTTTAAGGGCTATAAAAGTCTTATATCTCACATAGCTATCATAGTTACGTTTGATTCGTCCGTATACACTTTTGGTATTCACTAATTTTTCTTGCCCTTTCCGTCACCGAATTGAAAACACAGCACGAAAACCCTCCTCCAGCCGCAGACAGAGAACGGACTGTTTCCACCGGCCAACGGATGCAGACTGCGAGGCGAAAAGCAAGTGGGAAATGTACCGGAAATTCTCCCCTACGGTTCACTACGGTTTTCGGACTACCTATCAGTCACCACCGAAGGCCCACATAGCGCAGACCTCCTGTGGTGTGCCAGTTTCCCGGTCCTTCCAATATGAAACCTTCATGGCAAAGAAATTTCAAACATGACTAATAGTCGGATCTTAAAACTTACCTAATTAACAATAATAACACAATCGAGTTTATTTAAAATATATATCCCTCGTACAAATAATATATTTGCGTTTATAAAATATGTATCCTTTCAGTTAACTTCACCATAACGTAATACAAAAGTATCCATTGAATTTTAGTTCACTTTTTGAAAGAACTTAACTGATATTTTCATTAATAAAGTTTGGCTGCAATCTCCAGCTATTTTTGCATGATTGAATAAATATCAAGCGAATAAGTAACAGAATTGTTTAATTTTATTCCGCTTATGTTAAGGCAGATACATTTTGCAATTCCGAATCTCCATTACCTTCATCCTTTCTTTTTCCAAATCGTTAACTATCGAACTAATGCATTTTGATTTTTTTGCCCAATTTTATTTGAATTTTTCAATGGTTAGCCTATAGAGTACGGAAAACATCTTCGACTGATATTCGAAGCGTTTCATCTTACCTCGCGTTGAAGTCACCCAAGACTCGCAATATCGTGTATGCGGCGGTATCAGTAGCAATGCAAGATGGACCGAAATTCTCCCTTTTAATATATCTATGACGCTCTAACGACTCAATTCTGCTATATTTGTATCACTTTGCGCGATACGTGGGTGATATCCTAGTTTATTTTCACTTATCTTCAAAATTATTCTAGAGATACAATTCTAAATCTAGAGTGAATAACCTATTTTTTTCAGCAACAATAAATTCTCAAAATAGCTGAAAGCTCGACTAGAGACCTGACGTTAGAGCTAATCATTCCTAGAACCATGTTAGATTTTGTGTAAATCAAGGCACAAGAGATTACATTACGCTCATTAACTACATTTACCGAACCATTTTTAGAATTATTCATTGATTCGTAGATTCAAGTCATTTCTAAATTTGACGATTGAAATACTAAAGAATAAAACATTTGATATCTTGACAGTATAACAAACAATGATCTCATTGATGATAAAAGAGACTACAAGTGTGTGATTTTATTTCTTTATCTCCCTAAGTATCGTTATTTTTTTTAATGAGAACTAAATTCGATCCATGTCCACACTGTCTTCATTACTGCCAAGCAACTTTGGTTAATTAGCACTAACTTCTGAAAACTAAATCAAAAACTACTTTCCAACACCTATATTTATATGCTAGCACTAGGAAGTAATTCAATTCTTGTATATGAGATTCTTGCGACTGTCAGTCGAAACCATCAAGCGGTGTTTTCTTCTACGTAATTATTAATAACCTCTTACTTTGAGACGTAAAAAAGTGTCCTAAGTTATGTTAACACCAGGTCACCCTCCTTTGAAAAACAAATTCTCATACTTTCCGCTAATCGAGCCAAGAAATGGGAGGACCTCAGTACTACAACTGCTTTAGACTGAGAAATTTTCGCTGAGTCGAAATTATACAATTGCAAGCGTTACCATTGACGGTTTTGGAAGTAGCCAGTAATGTTAAAACTAATATTTCGTTGTTATAAATAATTCCGCAACAATCGGAGCAAACAATGACTTCTAATTTTAAGTTCTCAACTGATTTTGCTGTTTTCTTTTCTATAATTATAAAACTTACTGAAAAATATTATCTAATTATAAAATGTGACAAATTATTATATTTTTATGTCTGTTATGGGTCTAATAAAAGATAAATTAGTGAATCATTATAAATGATCCACTAGATACTTCCCTCTCGTACATGAATATCATCAATGGGAAATAGTTTGCACTTTACACTTAAAGAGTTCACTATTCCGCGAAACTCCGGTGAGTCTCCAAAAGCAGAAAATCCAACATTTCCTCAAGAGTTCTAACAAAAAATTAGCAGCGATTTATTCGCCTAAGAGGAAATTTGGCATCTATTTTGGGATTCATTAAATTTGCCCACTGAAGCTGAGAAGAGACGTCACTCAACTTTCGAATGTGAATTAATGAGTTTCCTCTCGCCTCAGTGATTCGTAATATCAATTGGAATTGATTTTTTCGGTGGAAAAGTAAACACGTGGGTGTTAAATACTTCTTGGAAAAAAATAGAGGGAAAAAGAAAAAATTGTCTGGAATAGTTATTTACAAAGTAAATTATATATGAATTCTATATTGCTAAATTTACACAGTAAAGTTTGCGCGAACCTTATAGCAATTGCTTTAGGCAAATGGGAGGGTAAAACGAATTCTTAGAATAAAAAGTAAGAAAAGTAGACGAAGTTAGAATATTCGCTTCAGATCACTAGCAGAATTTCAAAAACAGTTAGAGACGCGATAAAGGCGTACATCCTAGCCAAAAAGTCGAGTCCAAACGGACACAGAACGAGAAAAACGCATAAGGGCATCAGTGTTGAAATACAAAGCGCCAATTTTCTGACGTCGCCGTAAGTCTCCCCTTAGCTCCATTCAGCTCGCGTTCCGATCCCACCGGGCGACTTGACGAAGTTTCGCCGTCGCGCCAATTCCAGGGAATACTCGGGTTCAAAAGGCGAGAAAAGTTTTAAAGGGGGCGAAAATGAGGGAGGTGCAAAGGAGGAAGTAAAGGAAGCTAACGCGCCGCCTCGAAAAGGTTCAGAGGGGAAGCGGAGCGCTGAGGAAAATCGAGCCGTTGAAGGCTCACGAGAGAGGAGTTGTTGCTGCGAGATACGAAGGGAGCGCCGCGAGTTTTGAACCGGAGACCACCGCGCAGATATCGACCTGCTTACGGGCGGCATATCCTCCTTTCCTGGTAGAGAGCGCATAGGCGCGCAAGTCCCCTCTTCACTCGCCGAGCCGTTCCTCCCTCTCTGCACCTTCGCGCGTCTGCCTGCCCGGGGCGCGGGCAGTCTCCGCCGCGCTCCGAAAGGAGGCAGCGATGCGGGAGGGGGCGGAGACGGAGGCGGCGGTGGAAGCAGGAGTGGTGACCGTTGCCGTCGTTTCCCGAGGGCCCGGAGGGACCCTTCCGAGGGCGGCCACTTTGACCAGGAGGAGATCCACGGGCGATGCGGGAAGGTCCCTCCTCAGTAGAACCAAAGGGAAGGTCGCACGGTGGCTTAAGAGGTCTTTCTCGACGCAGGTAAGGGATTGTTTCCTCGGGGCCGTATCGAATTGTCCGTGGGAGAAGATTAATAAATCTGGGATATGCGTCCTTCCCGGTGGGTACAATTTTATCGCGGGAGTTTTTATTCCATTAGAGTGCTAAATAGTGAGGTAAAGGAAGTTTACTTTCACATTTACCTTACGGCTATTTTGACTCGAAGAGCGATTCGCTTCCGCTGACGGAAGTTGCTCATATCTCTATTCTGAAACTTTGCGTTCACTACGTTTTTTTTCACGAGATAACATTTTATCAGCACTCGCCGGCTTGAACACGTGGAATACGATCGGAAAGGGTTTTATTTTATAAAATAGATTTTGACAGAATTTCCCCGGAGAAATCTTTTCTAGAAATTGTATCTAAACTCAATTATTGGAAAAGATTACTTTGTCGTAGTTATACCTTTTCGTGAAACGAATTATTTTTCACTGATTCTTTTATCTCCATTTTCGTTGAAATGTTTATTTTTGACAAAAATCGGCAAGGTGGAGAAAGTGAGAAGATTGACTGTAGTGAGATACTACGATAAGACAAGTGTCGTTAAGTCCTGGAGCTCAAATTGAATAGCAAACAATCCGCTGACCGTTGATTACGGGTCGGCAATGTTAGTCATTGATTTCAATTTGTGGCTTGGGGTGTTTCTACAAAATTAGCCCTCACCGGAAAAAGAATCCTCTACATTTCCCGCGAGTGATATACGTAGAGTTAAATTGCTTCGAAAAGTTGTCAAATTCTTCCCATTTTAAATGGAAAACTTACTTTATCGGTGAGTAAATATTATTCATTGGTATCTCCCCATTTCTTTTTTTCTACGATTGTGATAAAAAATACGATATTTTCTGAAGAATCGGTGCGCGTACGATAAACGTTTACTTTAATTTTCAACTTCGTTTTCTTTTATTGGGCTCAAGATTCTTCTTCTCTCGTTCTCTAGGTATCACGGAGGTAGGCATATTTCTATTACTAGGTAAAACCAAGAATACAATCACCTCTAAATTATCTTTACCCGAATTTAGAAAATACGTAGTAACAACATCGAAATAAGCGTCATCGTTTATCAAAAGGTTTTCGCCATTGTTGATTTTCTTTCTTTTACCTTGGACTAAAGTAAACATCTTGGAAGAAGTGAGAAAAAGCAACCGGAAAAATAAGGAAGTAGATAAAATTATTTGTCGCCGGGAAAACCCCTCATCCTCTCCGAAGTAACACTTTCTTTAAGGCAACAATATCCTTTCCTGGCTCTTTCATATCAGATCTTAGGTAAATAACCGCCGAATAACATCTGGCTTAAACTTCCATGAAATGTCGCGACATGGTGGAAATTGCCTTTTCCTTCCGCTTTTACTCGGATCAACAGAATTCATCGAGCGTTTATCACCGAGAAAATCTTTTATGGATGAAAGGGTCAAGGAAGTAGACAAAAAGGCAAAAAATCAAAAGAGAAGGATAAGTTCAGTTGAAGAGCAGTTTTCAGCTCGTAACTAAAGTCGTTCTGCTAAGTCTTCCCTCTATTGTTTTTATTTTTCCTTCAAAAACTATTTCTTCGATTCAAAGGAATCTCTTTGTCTTTTTGGCTTCATAAATTTGATTTTGCGTATCAGTAACTTTCGTTCTTTGATAATATTGAAAATTATCCAATCCGAATGGGCTGTCTTGGAGGTCATTGAAGGCTTGATTGTCTATTTCATGCAAAATCGGGTAATCACATTCGCTTGTTCATTTATTGGACTGCTTGAGTCCATCGAAAATTTTCCGATTTCTTCTTCACTCCCGAAAATATTTCAGTTCGACTTGAATAAGGTTTTATGTTATTCCATATTTGTAATAAGCTATAGCCGGGAGTGTTTGCTCCTCTATTGCCAACACATAGTGAACCCCCAGTATGTCCGAAATGTGACCCACTTACGAAAGACCCAGGTAAAATTCCCGGGACTGAAAACTTCAATGCAAAAATCGTCAGCTGTGAATGTGAATCTCAAAGTTATTTACCAGGGACGATTCTCCTGAAGTTTGTGCTTTATATTTTTGTAATCTGAAGAAAATATTTTATCAATCTGGAGTCTTTTTAAACGCGGCGGATCTCATGTAAGTAGTAATGCGAGAATCGTTTTCTGATAGCAAAGTGGATACCGCGTTCGCTTTTTATGAAAGCGGTCCCGGGTTCAATTCCCAGTGAGAGCCCAAATATGCGAAGTGACCTCAGCTGTTGAAGCACTTTAGACTATTCTACTTCTACCCATTTCTGAAAGTGCTAAATACAAAAAATCGATTTACTTCAGAGCACAATTCATGTCTACTGAAAATATTTAAGAAAGTATGAGAAATAAAAGGGATATATGATAAGTATAATGCTTCTAAATTATGGAATGGAAATCAATCGACTAACATTATATTTCTGCTCAGATTTAGGCTAAAATCTTACATTCTCCCAATCTCAACTTAATTTTCCCGTCTCAGCCAAAACATTTCCTGACTATTTGTTGTAGCAGCTAAGTTTATATAGTTCATTTCTTTGTTCCTCTAATCCAACGAAAATGTTTCCCTGCAATAATTACAGTTATTTCCAATGCATTGTATAATTTCCCATTTGTTTCCAATAAAGCACAGCTTCGTTCTCGTTAACATAATACATGATAAGGATTAGGGAAAGGTGAAAAACACTGCACGGAAAAACCGCGTGGCTGAAATCCAAGCATTTGACTTTTTAACATTTAACATTCCACCTTAACAGTGTGGAAGAGACGCGGCATGGTAGTTCAGTGGTTGAAATACCTGCCCAGAAACAAGAGAGACCTGGGTTCGAGTCCCGTTATGTCGCTATTTTTCCTATAAGATTATTTAAAACCCATATAGAAAGTCTTTTTACTTGATCATTTAAAATATTACCATCTGTTGAACAGTATCTACTACAAATAGTTATCAAAACTACTGCAATTACTAAAGCTGTTGTCAAAATTTTAAATATTTTCCTTTTCGTTTTAAATCTTGCCGATTTCAGTAAATTTTTCTTCTTCTCTCCGTAATATTTACCTTTCCAGATGACTTTGACTGTCTCCAGAACCTGGTTCTCTAAAAGTACTTCGTATTCTTACGTTGCGTTATACACCTATTCCATTCAGTACGGATTTGGAAACTCCGAATTAAGTCTCAGTTATCCGAATCTAAAGGTATCTGTTTCGTTGGAAATGAGATTCAATGCTCATTCTCATCATACCTGATGTTTGACTTTTACTTTGCATTTGGAACCGACTTTTTTTAAATATAATGGATCATTTATTGAAGATTGTGTCACAAAACCAGACTAGGTCTACAATATAGAAAAACGCAACCAGTTTCGAGGTAATAACCTCATCATCTGGTCATATATGTTTTTCTATATTGTGGACTTTTTCTATTTTTGTTTCATAGTCTTTAGTAAATTATGGAGATGTTCCACCAAGCATCGCTTTATATGCTTCGTCATAAAGGACCATTTTTCAAATACACAATTCCTCGCGCTCCATTGCCTCTTTCCACAAAAATTCTCAAGTTGTCAAATCATACCCTGTAATCCTCCATTGTCTCTTTCCACAAAAATTCTCAAGTTGTCAAATCATACCCTGTAATTCCAACCGATACATTCAAACAAAACATAAAACCCAGGTCCACTCACACTTTCATTAACTTCATTCCTTATTTTAATTGAGTTTTTTAATTCCTTTTCATTCTTATCATCACTTTGTTAACTTCAACAACAAGCTGAATTAACTAGGTCAGGCTTAAACAACGGATCTCTTATTAACTTCGAGTAATCGTGAGCTTTTGTCTGAAACTCCAGCAACGTCTCTATGATCTCTACACCCTCACAGTAAATTATCGCACTCCCATAGTTTCCCGCATCCTTTCCTCGTGCTTGCTGCAGTAAGGTGTGAGAGGCGACGAATTTCTTGCCAAATGATACTGGGCTAAAGAGGTAAACTGTTAGAGTTTATAGATACCGCATGGCAATCATCATAAAGTATTCCTTCAGGAATATCGGTATCGGCTCAAAACTGTCTCAGACAGTTTTGAGCCGATACTTTTTTCCTGAAGGAATACTTTATGATGAATCCTTACTTTATTGTAATATCCTTTTGAAATGAATTTTGAGGCAATTTAAAGGACAATTAAGCAAGTCCGTAACACCTGCATTGGATGGTAGGCAGAATAATTGCTTGCGAGAAGTTTTAGAATTCAGGCAAGGTTTATAATTTTGATATGTTATTTTTTGCTTAGGATCAATACGATATGATGTACCATTATGGGGTAATTATGGCTCCAATTATTTCAAATTTTTTTAATGATTATTTTTTTATTTCATTCGTATTCTCTAGGGACTCGCAGGAATATTCTAGTGAGACGACATTAGATAAATTAATTATTTCAATTTTACTGTTTTCTCGAGTACGTCAAAAAAAATTTTTACAATGTTTGCATAATATGCTATGTCTTTGTATCAGCGTTAGTGTTAAATCAACAAAACTACACCCAACGCTTCTCTGGTCTATTTTAAAGAGTATCTTAAGTTTCTGGCAAGGGAAAAAGAAACATTCTCACCTAGTAGGATATGAAATATTGGAATCGAATCGATTTGCAGCAAATATTTCCCTCGAGAATTTAAATACATCGGAAATCTCGATTGAAACGCAACGTTCGCCTTATACAAAAAGTATGGCATTCAGTACGAAAATCAATTATGTTGTCAATGAAAAATGACTGACAACAGCTTTCTCCCATTTTGAAAAACTGATACACCATGTCATTAATGTGTCTCAATGAGTAAATTTGTAACATTTCTTTTAAATCTCCGAAAACCTTTACTAAAGAAATATTTTCTTGTTTAAAATAAGTTATATAACTACGAAAAGTAACTCTTCTTATTGAAAAGAAATGGTTCGGTATTTATAATTGGAAGATACATTTCTTTCACATTAAAACAATTTTAGAATTTTAAATATTAATTCAATTTATTATTAAATATTCAATTCTTAACAAAATATTAAATTTTAAACGTTTACTTTGCCTAATCTTCATTAGGTTGTATACTTCCGCATTCACTAAACGATTCCAGCCTCAAACAAAATATGTAGCAATTAATAAACAATTTCAGCTAATCATAAACATAAGAAGGTTCTAATAAGCGAGATTGAAGCTCATGGCAGAAAGTATCGGATAATTGGTTGAGATAGCGCACTATTTTAACTCAAATTCTTCTTCGAGGTAATCATTTCTTTCGTCACTGACGTTTTTCCATATGTTTCCTAGTAAATTATTTTCTCATTAAGAAATCCCGTGTTCGGACAGAATAGTCCTCGAATTAAGTCTCATCTCTACAGGGCTTCCCTCGAAAACTCAATTTACTTTCCTTATAGTTTCTACCTCTCTTTCTCCCACAGATTTCCTTTCCCTCCTCATTATTTCTTCATCGCTTTTTTCCTTAATCTTCGTTTTTGCCCACGTCTTTTTCTTGTATTCTGGTTTCCCTTTCATGATGATCTCCTGTGCCTACTCAGAGCCAATTATACAAACAACTGGAAAAGGCTTCTCTGAAAAAAGCACAATAATAGAAACTAATAATTAACGATCGCGTATCGACTTCTTCTCTCACGTTGTGGCTATTTTTACAGAGTTTTGTTTATTGTGTAGGCGACAGGAAGAGGGCGCGTCTCTTTCCTTTAGCGTCGGCAATCATTAAGGGAAAGAATCCCTCTAGCCTCCTCTCTCCTCCCGACAGTTTTTCAACGAAAGAGAATTTAGTCTTTGTCATGAATACCGAAGCTCTGGTTTATCGCCAGGATAGACGTTGACTCCCATTGCTTCGTAAAGATGAAATTTAGATGTTTTATTTTCCCCCTTCAATTCGAGAATTTCCACGTGATCAAATTTTTACCGAAGAGGATTTTTAACTCTCTAAAGGTCATCTTCCCTGAGGTATTTAATATCCGAAGGCATTTATCGGAGAGTGTTGAATTAATTAAATTTTTATGATAAAGAACATCGACTTGTCGCTCTGTCTTTGATGCCATAATTTTATTATCTGGGTAAGAGGAAAGGCTCGTAAACGGCTTATAATCGTCCATTCTCTGAACTTTGTTTCTAAGCTAAGTGTTTTAGATTTTAGCCATTTTACTCGATGTCAAATGTCCTATGATTAATCCACAAATTGTCTATTTTAGTTATTTTTCTGAAACGGATGATCAAGAATGATTTAAATTAAACCAGCAAATTCTATCTCCACAATATAATGAAAAATTGCATAAGAGGAACTAAGTTTAGAAGACGATATTTATTCATCATTAATTTATGAATGTACGCTTTTGATTTTCTGTTTTTATTGTTCGTTCTATTTCTGATGCGAATTCTCACAAGAAATAAAGAGGATATATTTAACTTATTATATAATGTTATTGTTTTCTAAAGGAGATTGCAAATAATCTGTTCTCATAATTTTCTTTCTGATAATTTTATGACCGAACGTCAATCAAATCCGCACGAGGTTCATTCAGAGTTTCGAGTTCTTCCGAGCATTTATATTTCTCAAGTTTCATTTCATTCTTTTACTTATATCTATACCTAAATCACTACCGAGTATTAGAGTCTTTAAGAGGCTGGACAAACCTGGGAATTTGAGAAACTTTATTACGTTGAGCAGTATAGAAACTCATTTCAGCATTATAATGCTGGTAATTAACAGACTTCTCTCGGTGAATTTACTAATCGGATTGCGCCGTAGGTTCAGCTGATTCTCAATATGATCTCTATCTCCATCGCTGCTGCAAAAACGCTTCGAAAGGCTCATCCAAAGCAGCGATAGTCTTCTGCCAGAGGCGACTTGAGTCCTCACTATATATCTGCAAACGCTTCATTAGTACATCGTTTTTATAAATTCCGATTCATTCTCATCTTTCTGGTCATCGTTTTATTTCGAATGTATTCCATATTAACAAACAAACTTATTTAAACTGATTAAATGAAAACAAAGAAGTTATAGTTTCTAAACTATTCCAAATAAATTTAAGAGAATGAATTAAATTAAATGTTGTAAGGAGGAAATGAGAAGTAAAAGAGAGCAATTTGAACACTTTTTCAACTACTCACAACCAGTTGTGATTCATGAAGCTGCTGACAACTAAAAAATCATTTAATAAGATATTAGGATACACATTTGCTTACTTTGCTTTCTCAGTAGATTAACTACCATAAAAGGATTGAAAGTTTCATAAAAACGGATTTGCATTACCCATAGACAAAGTCTCCAACTTAGATATTAAATTTCAGCGAAAAAAAGCAGTCGATATTGCCTTTCTACTATATAAGTATGCTTTCTAGTCCTTATGACAACAAATCAGGTATCTGACTACACCAAAATAACGAATATTCTAATTGCGGAATGTTGAAACGTTTCAAATTCGTTAAATTGTAATTTCAAAGAACACCCTAATTTACTAGGAAGTGCATTAGAAGACGGCAGCCAGGAAGTTGCGACTGGAACGCGGTAATTAAGGCCTTCCATTAAAACTCCATTTCGGTGAATTATTTATTCAACCCATCCTGAAATCGAGTCTATTCCTGTAGGTAAATTCTTGCTCTCGCAATACTTTCGAAAACGTTCAAGAATGTAATCACGCTGGAGAGGATATCGAATGCTGCTTTGCAAGAACGAGGGGTAATTTTCCCCTCGCTTACCTTGTTTAAAATTCTGTTAGATTTTACTCTTACCAAAAAGGCTAAAAAAATAGGAATAAATCGCTGAAACTTTACCGCAACGCTAGAATACTGAACAACAGTCGAGGAGCAAGAAATCCGCGCTGCAGGTGTAATGTCTTCATTAGAGAATATACAGCACAAACCAAAGAAGAATAACCTTTTTAGAAGACTGAATTGATCGTCATAAATCATCGTATATTTTTCAAGACCAATTTCATTTAGTTTTAAAGGAGGAGAATGGGACGAAAGAACTTTGAACCGATCGATTACTTTTCCAAGTTATCTCATACTCGAAGACTTGAAAACTGTTTTTACGAGTATATCGATTCCATTATGATACCATATTGGAGTCGCAGCTGAATTGAATTTACAATTCCTTATTTCAGTAACATAACCCCTCATACCATTGTAACCCTCAACCTATTTCAAACGTTTTTCCTATACTCACTTTTCCTCCAACCTTAGGATTATTATAGGTTTGGGTACGAATTTACTACATTGTGCTTGAAGATAACCCTTTTCCAGAAAAAGGCACGACACATGGAACCTTGGACATGTAATAAAGAAAAACTGTAATAAAAGTCTAAGCGTGTTTTGTGTAAATAGTTATGGAAACAAGAAACAGTGGAGGCCAAAACCGTATTTTACGAAATTCCCTGCCAAAGATTTGAAAATTTATAAGATGGTCGATAGCAGGTAGACAGTGCAGTTTTTTTGAGGAATTGACATCTCATTTTTAGGGCATCTTGGTATGGATAAAAAATATAGTGGCATTGATGATGATTTAAACAATGAGTCGATAGCCTTGGATTTGCGTCAGAAATTTACTTTTTTAGAAATCTAATCAAAGAGGTAAATATCTTTGAATCTCCATTGCTATAAATTACATATAAATGCAAAGAACTCAATTTACTAGATATATTAATCGTTTATCCGGTTTCGCAAAAGTTTCAGCCTCGCTTGGGCAAACAGTGGAAAAGTAAGCTGAAACAAAAAGATTAAGTGAATAGCTGTTCAAAATAATGCGCGAATTCCAAGACTTCGGAATGTTTACATTGGAGATCTCTGGGTTATTTAAAAGGATCACAGTATTACGTTCTTGGGTATTGCACGAGATTTCTCCTCGAAAAATGGGATATTGGCAAGGCAATGAAGATACGGCAGTTGGTCGATAATTCTCTCGAAGCATAGGAACGAGGGTATCTGGGCCACCGCGGGATTCGGGAGCCCCAAAAAAGCGAATCGGACGCTATTCCGATCGAAATGAACGGTACATGAACCCAACCTTTCACCTATTTCATCTCTTTTCCCTATCCCTTCATACACTCGCGTTTGCCCTCCAGCAAAGGTTGTATTACCTCAGCTGCAGATATTCGAAGCAAGAAAAATGAGAATCAGCGAATTCAACTTGAGACTAAAGGGACGATTCCCATGAGCGTTTCTCCGTCCCTAAAGAATCTAAACTCGATTTATCTCAACTCTTACGAAATTACCTCAAGCTATCGTAAAGTAATGACTTTTTGAGATTCTTTCAACCGTTGATGTTATAGTCTTACGAGTAATTTTAGAAATGTGATACATTCTGACTTAGTATGTATTCTAATACCATGAGTAGTGCAATATTGATTAACATATAAACATGATTGGCAAAATTAAATGAAGGTTGACCTTGCACGAGCTCCTCAACCCTTTTCTCAAAATTAAAAAAACACTATGAATTTAATGGAATGTTTCATAGCTAACGTAGAATGTGAGAATTGCATATTTCAACCCCATAATTTCATGCTGCTGAAATAAGAGAAAATCTATTAAGGTAAATTAAAAGAAAGAAGCTATTTCTGTTCGATATCACGGTTATAATGGCACTATCAGCATCAGCCAGAAGACAACACCTACGCCCAAGGTTTGCTTCTTAAATAGAAATTGCTCAAAATTTCATAGCAATGTTTCTAATTTTAAAATTTACTCGTAATTGCATATATAATCCTACGTTTTATTGAAGTATAATGTATTATCATTATCTTGAAAAATTCCTTTCGTTGAAATATACTGAGACAAAATTTTAACAATTTAATAGCTGACTTGGTGCACATCTTTTCTGTAAGAATCATATTACGCTCCTTAAATATACTTTAGTTCGGTGAAAATGTGGAACTTCCCTCACTAAGAATTTTCCAACATTCTCAACGTTGACAAAATCGTCCGTTCAGTCACGTATTGAACGCTAAAATCTGCATAATAATCTTCAAAAGGACGAAACTGAGACGGAGTCGCAGTCGTAGAGCTAATCCGCATCATTTTGATAACAGAAGGGAAGTAAACGTGAGGATATTTTTTATGTAAGCACCTCCATATTCTGTCGCATTACAACGCTCAGTTTTGAAATTTCCATAGATTATTTACATCCGAGAAATAAGGCCAAGCTCCACGATAAAAGTCGAACACCAGACGGCTCTTCTGCAAACAGCTGTTGGTGTCGTGGTTAAGTTGACAGGGTCCGAATTTCCATTACCGTAATGAAAACCGCGATATGGTCTTTGCTCTGAAATTTTCATGGCCATTCCATTCCTAAGCAAACTTGGAGTACGCACTCAAAATAAACTTCTGCATTAGAAGGGAATGAATGACCTTTTCTCTAAGGGATGTGGAAAAAATCGCGCAATATCCTGTCGCGTGAGAAAAAATTACCTCATTTCTCGTGATGTCATATCCACTGGTCTAGTGAAAGAGTAATTCAACGGTGTGATTTGATGAATTCGCAGTTGAAAGTTGTAACATTATAAACGCTAAGAAACTTTTCAGTCGAAGTCAATTAGATGGATTTAAATTCGTAGCATAATTTCATACTGAATATCTGTGAAATTACTTTTGATATATGTCTGCTTAATTGATTTCCAAAAAATAGACTCAAATTGTCAGTCATAATTTTAACCTTAAATCTTGTGAAGGTACTATATACTATTTTATCAAATGTACACGGCAGATGGAGAAAATGCAATCCGAAAACGTTTCATTATGAAATTGTTCACCGTTTTCAAATCTATTTTATTTCTGATACTCTCGAAACTGATTCCGAAAGTTTTTATTACATCCTGAGCATTTGCCCTGTGTTGACGCTTGCGTCATATGGAATTACACTAGTTCCAAAGTTACCCGATGTTCGTGTTTCTCTTGGAGTATGTGCAAGCATCACTCACTTTTTAAAGCCGATGCTTGGCTAGCATAAAGCAAGCTTGGCTAAGTGGTTTGGGACAAGCGAGAAGATGTTTATTGTTCCCTTCCTTTCTCAGTCAACTTCCGTCAGCATACATTATTTTAACTACCTAATACTGAAATCCCAATCCAGTCATCTCAGCCCTGTGTGTTTCTGATCTTTCTGAACTTCTGATCAGGCATTTAAACTTTATGAGCTTGTAAATTTAATTAAAAAATAGGTTAGCATATGTCAGAATTGAATTTGAAATTCATGCAAATAAGTACTTCGATAAAATATTCAAATTAGTATCAACATCTCTACTTGAATGATTATACTCATGATGTTAAGAGATTATGAATAGAGAGCATGGCTGAAAGCATTTCTCTTGTAAACTTCGAATGAAAATAGGTAGACGGAGAGACCTTTCTCAGGTTCTCTAAAAATGTGTTGAGTCAATATGGAGGAAGGAAATACTATTGGAAAATCTGTCGTTAGAGAACTTGAGGAAGTAAGGGTTTTTCCACTTTCAGAAGGAGAAGATAAGCTAATGAATCTTCTCATTATATTAGAAAGGAGAAACAATCGAAACAGCCATATTTTAGTTATCTTATAGGTTTCAGCTATATGAGAAGAATATAAAAATGTTCTATTTTAGGTTTTTACAGATGTAATAATTCTTCGTCCTAATATAAATGGGTTGTTTAATTAGATTAAATTAGCACTACTCGTGACTCTTATCCTATGTTCTTTATGTATGTTTTAATAAAGAATTCACAGAGAAAAGGTTTTTTTGACAGCCCTTCCGAGTTTAGATTGATATCGTATGTACTTAAAATACTTAGCAAAATATTTGCTTACGTCCGCCAAAATACATATAAACTAATCCTATAAAGGAAGTGAGAAAACTTGTTTTCGCTGTAGAACCTAATTGACTTCACCTTCCTCATACCTTCATTAGTAAAAACCCATTGCAAGGGTTGATCTACTATAGTTTGAAAATTTCCTTACAAGAAAGTACTCAACTTCCAATTTCTGGCGATTATTTTTGTAGCGAGGAATCCAAATCTTTTCAATTGCAACTAACACTCACCTCGCAACTGAACTGTTAAATGAGATTCTGAACACGTGAAGCTTACTTCAGAGAAACATTCTAGGATTTAGAACTTTTGGAATTTAGCAATTATAATATGACTATTTACCTCTTACGGAAATTTTCAGCGGAGAAAGGAAATGTCGAAGTGACGCTGAGTCAAATGGTATTAAATACAATAAATGGTCGTGGAACTAAATTCGGGGAAGAATAGATTTGTGCTCTTTCTGATACCGAAATTCATTCGTTTTCATTGAAAATTTGGTATCGAAAATCATTTGATGTATAAATTAACATCTCTAGTATATTGCTAAACAATAAATATTAAGTTTATGCAAATTGCAATTGAGTTGAAGGATACGATCCGAAGCTTTTCAATCATTGTATGATTTGTCATAATGCCCTTCCTGTTTCCTTCGCTCTCAATTTTCTCCAAAATGAAATTTTCGCAGTTTTTGAACTCTCAGCTTATCATAATTATAATCTATTTTCCGTTTATTCTGCCAAATTATCATACTTTCATCTTTTAATGAAAAAACAGAACTGCAAAGAGCAAATGCTAAGACAATCGAAAAGTATTTGCAAAATTTCTAAAAACGTACTTAATATTAAGAGTAATTTTTTAGCTGAAATAGTTCAGTTCTAAAAAATGCAAGATTTATCTGCTTTTAATGAACGAGGATGGTTTTATGACACACAGAGGAGTGTACAGATTCCTATAGCTTCCGAAATGATAGTTTCCTTCCGTGCGAAAAATTAGAGGGAGACGTCGAATAGATTTTTTTTGCGATATTGATTTGCAAATTGTACCTGCCGGGGGCAACCTTGAAGCGCACTCTACGCTCTGGAGGAAGAAATGAGAGAATTTCACTGCGGAGAGCGAAAAGTATGTTCCCCCGAGCGGTTCATGCATCCGACCTAGAGCAGATAGGAAAACATTCTTCCGAGTTGAAACAGCGAACGAGCGTATGTAGAAGGTTAAGAGGGTAACAATGATAAATGGGAGAAGAGAGATTCGATCAAAACATCCGAAGTCGGGAAAAGGAGATTTCGATATCGCTACTTCCACTACTCTTCTCCATCCTTTCCCATTTCCGTTTTCTAGCCGTTAACGAATCCGCGACGAGATGACCAGCCAACCAGGTTGTACGCAAGTGGCTCTAGTGATCCCAATTAAACTCATATTTCACAATGGGGCAAGTTAAGCCTCCTGCTTCAGCGACCGCGCTCTGTTTCAGAGCACGCGGCTTGGAGACGGGATTAAGGGGAAGACAGATGATTCGTGGGTCCCATACAGTACCAGTTACAAGGATTTTTTAAAGGGTCTTACTGCAGAAAGTGGAAAGAATTATTCGTTGGAGTTTCTCTAAGCACAATCTTGAGAGGAATTTAAGGGTTTAATCACGCAATTTCTAAATGAATGGGAGAAATGATTATTTCAATTCGACCTTATACGTTGACATTCTCGTGACCATGGTTACTCGGCGTCTTTTTCGCTAATTAACTAACAAACCATTTTCCTTTATTCTAGAAAGCGAGATATCATATCCAGTGAATCTTGTGCTATTAATGAATGCTGAAAAGTTGGACGGTGGCGAGCTCAATTTGAAAGCGTGAATATTTGATGTGCCTCCCAAAGGCGCATAAAAATGATGGAGAGCTGAATTCGAAAAATCAATATTTGTAACCGTAAAATGAACTGTGCGACGCTGAAAAAACTATTGACGGAGTAGATACTTTACATGAATTTAATTACCTCTACCAGAAAGGTTTAAATTTTGCACATAGTTAAAAATAAGATAGAAACTTGGCTGGAGACAAATTAATCTACTTCAGAAGACATAGTGCGTAATCATTGAAACGTACAATTAACGCAGTTGCATATCTTTTCGTCCCATTATCAATCAAAAAGAAAGATTTTGCTTCTTAACTGACAACCGATTGTATCGGCAATTACTGATTTAAGGTCGTCTAATGATTTTGGTAAGAAAATGCAGCCAGTCAGAAGTTTTCCCTTTAGCCTTTTCCTAAATAATCCGTCCACAGATAAAATTTAAATGTGTTTCAACAACCAATTTAATCTACGCAAGTCTTTCAAAAATTAAATTGATCAAATATAAGCCTGCTACCTGAACTATATGTATCTGTAGTTGAGATGGAAGCCGACTAAAGAAAATTTGCGTTAGTAAATATTTACGCTTCCTCTACCTATTTTATTGGATTATTTCATCGACCAGATAATATTAATAACCAAAATTTTCGTCCTGCATCCACTAAGTTGAATTCAAACTTAATCGATATATTTTCTTTAACTTTCCTATTTGTGGATAATGTAGTACAACCTCCATATATCTTCACTGATTAAGCCCCTGACATTAACAATATTTTATTATTATTTATTATCGGACTTATAATAATATTCATATCTATTTATAAATAATCTTAAATATCTAATACCACCTCTAATCTCAAGTCTTACTAAGGAGTAAAACTTCAAAAGCACTAGAATTACGTAGAATTAAGAGATTTAAGATAGAACACTGTTTATCTTTTTAACAGAAAACTGACTATGAGGTACATCTGTGTATCTATATGAACGGTATAAATATCTACAAGTCGGACAAAAAATTTTAATTGTAATTTAACATCAATTGAGAACATTCGTTCTTAAATACGCTTTGCCGCTCCACACACAGAAATAGGCGAGCAGTGTGGGGGAGCAGTGTGAAAGAGACGAAGGCTTGGCAGTTCAGTAGTTAGAATACCTGCCCGGAAAGTGGGAGACTTGGGTTCGAGTCCCAGTCATGTCGTGATTTTTCATATCTGTTTATCCTTGGGTTTCAAGACGCAGTATGCAAAGTTAACATCTTATTCTTTCCCTTATAGATGGACCCCAGGTGGTGGTTTGTTTATATTTCTATGATTGATTTTTCATGCCTTTGAATTATTTCTATATTTGACGTAGATACTCAGACGGCCTCAACATAAGCGAATGGAATAAAGGAGATTAACTCATTAAGCAGGAAATAATACGCAGTATTGCTCGGTCCTTTATTTATATATATAAATATGGCAGAAGAAAATTATAACGCTCTCTTAAAAGGATCTAACTGATATGAAGAGAATCTCGAAAAGGTTATCTGGCAGATTATAAATGAGAGCTTGTCGGTGATGCAACATGAACGTTTATCTCGGCTGTGTTCGAATGGCATTTCGAAAATATCTCACGCTGCAGTCAGAATCACCTGTGTAGGAATCACCGTGACTTGTACGAGAGGAGCCTGAGCCTGATCCACTTGGCGCAGAAAGAGAAATGATTACTTATATTTTTTTAGATGCGCAATTCTTTCTTCCCATTACCGCTGCGATCTACTCTGCTGGTTGTTGACGTTGCGCCAGTGCTCTCGCTTATCCGGGCAGAGGAGCATCGAATCTGCATTACAGTAAAGGCATGACTCAGGGAACTATTACACATATGTGTATGACAGTGTTCCTCCTAGCTAGGATAACTTGCTCGGTGCTTAAGCTTATTCTGTCTGTACAATAGCCCCCATTTCTCTGCAAAAGGGACATAGAGGAACACATGCTGTCACACCGTGCAGATATTGAACGGGGCACACATTCCCCTTACGCCTGACATTCTCCCCTCCGATGTCATTAGTGCCTCGATGCATTACTCTCGTCCGACTCGTTCCATTTATGTCACGCGTTCGACGACAGTCAACAACAAATCAATTCGGGAGTCGCCACATATATATTTTTTAATTCGGGATCCACTATAAAATAAGTGGGGCAGTTAAGCAATCATTTCGTAAGTTTCTTGTGCCGGAGTCATATTATCCAAGAATGCGTGTCGATGACGTCTTTGAAGGTACGTTCGTCCGATGATTTACCACGTGGTTTTTTTTGAATTTCCAGCGCCGAATTTGGTAAGCGTTGGTTTTATTGGCTTCAATGGGAAATATTGATCTTTCATAAAGACGATGTTACCCTACCGGTGCCTGTGGCATATTTTACGCTTACATATACCACTGCCTCAAAATTCGAGCATAAACCAGAGCTGTAATGTGAAAAAGGAATTTCTTAAAACTTCCGTTATCCGGGAACCACTTTCCAAATGAATAGCCTGTCACCAGCTAGCTAACGTTATAACAGCATAAAAAATACTTGGGTAGTAGTAGTGTAGTATTAGTATTGTTAAAAGTGCTTCGACAACTAAGGTAATTTGGTACACATGGGCCCCCACCAGGAATCTAACCCAGGACCGCTTCCACGAAGGGCCAAAGTAACCGTCTCTAAAATGTATGCACACACATGACATAGTAAAACAAATATTAAAAAATACCGGAAATCATTAACGAAGCGCTTTAATTTACTAGAAAATATCGCGTAATCCTACTCAGTACCTCCCTATCATACTCATCGAAAGTAAAACAAATGTAATTTTTTTATCTCACTAAGTCAACATAGTCTATGATTATTATTCTTCAGCTGTCTACATAAACAAGTTAGCTGCTCCATACAGAGGAGCTATTAATATTTATCCAATAAATCTTTAGTGTTCTGTGATTGGCAATCTATCAACTTCGATTTTCCTTTCTGCTACCAGCTGGGATAAACAAATTTCCCAATTCAATAAGTCTTTGATGGAGAACCGCGAATGATTGTCTTTCTTTACTATCTGTCTCTTTCGCTAGCCCAAAAGCGTCTATCTATCCTCTGAGAGCGTCATTAAAATTTCAGAGTGGTGAAAGGGGGTCTGAATCTGTTATTTGCACATTGAGTAGGACTGAACCGGAATGGGACCTTTCCCGATCGGGGTAGGAGGGGTCTATGACATGTTCACGTAAAAATGGTAGGTTTTCGTAATCGTTACGTTATCCATATCAATGATGAAATCTTCGTGCTACACGTAATTTTAAATTGAAAAATCCCAATTGAATTTTAAATATAAAATGTTAAATAAGGGAATCGTGCTGATACCGAGTAGAAATTGTTGTAGGAACTCATGGAAGGAAATTCACTGCGACAATAATGCTAAAAGATATAGCAAATAATCCGTAATGTCTTTACGTAAAGACGCCAGTATATCTCCATACAGTTCCATACGTGATATATAAGGATAATTGCGGTAAAGGAATAAATATTGCTTATAGCTTAAGCTTTCAGGTTTAGTTACAATAAGACATCCGCTGCAAAATTGGAAATATAACGCACAAGAAATTATTAAAAACAAATGTATCCTTGAGAATATTGTGAAAATGAAACAATCTACAAAATACATCATCATTGCCCTCTAAAGTTTCAACGGACGTCAATAAAATTAACCTGTCCAAATGTACTCTGTAACTTAAAATTTCTTTTTAGTATTTGCAAGATTTGAGTGTAGAAAAAAGTACAAATATTCGACTTTAATAATCTATATGAAGCTTGAATGATGCTTGATTGAATCTACCTTAACGGAGATAACCAAAGAG
Organism: Ladona fulva; assembly: GCA_000376725.2. Taxonomy (NCBI): domain Eukaryota; kingdom Metazoa; phylum Arthropoda; class Insecta; order Odonata; family Libellulidae; genus Ladona; species Ladona fulva. The sequence continues at coordinate 372,821 of KZ308656.1, forward strand.
TGTTATCTTTTTCCCTCATGTAATATATATAGACCTTAATGTGTTTGAAAATGTTATTTAAAGATATTAAGTTGATTTTCTGGACGCTTTGGCTAAATATTGCTATTAACGTATATTTAATTACACAATTAGTTTAATATATTCCGTTTTTCATAATCGTTCCTAATAGGGAGAAGTAATTTCAAAAATAAAATTTCAATTGGAGAATTTGTCAATCTGTTGACCTTAATTATGGAAAGATAGAAGGCATTAGCTCGATTCTCTGGTTCATGCACTAGATAAATAACTCATTTTATGCCTTTTAACTTTGAAGATGAAAGGTTACCTAAATACAGATGTCGTAGCATAACATTTCCTTTTGATGACGCAAAACATTTTATGTAACTAAATTAAAATGTTCATGCATACGCTAGTATATTTCAAGGGCCGCCATTGGAATAAAGCTTTTACCTTCAATTATTGATATTGAAAATTCCATAAAAAAATTTCGAGAATTTTTAAAACAATTCAGGCGAAAGTTTTTTTTACCTTAGCTCTTCTCAAAAATATGAGTTTCCTTTTCGCTCGAAATCCTTGGAAGTTAATCCTTCCCAACTTCTCACTTCGGGAAATAGAGTTGAAAATAGTGTTCTGCATAGCAAATTTAATTTTAATTGAGCGATCTCTGTCTTTAATACTTGTCCTTAACCCTTCCAGCCTCAGAGCCTTTTCTTAATTCCTTGTCCTTTTCTTGGGAGATGTTAATTCTGAAGTCTTTGTAAGCTTCAAGGAATCGAAAAAAAAAATACTCCCGACCAAGACAGCAGTTATTAAATTCCATTTTTTATCCAGGAAATATTGAAGAAATACCTTGAGGGTTTATAAGGCAAAAAATACATATCTAAAACCTTCGTAATCCCTCAAAAACTGTAATTTCGTAGCATTTTCCACCTATACACCCTGTAATGCTTTCGCATTATAAATATTGAATTTGCAGCAGTATTAGAACGTCAATTCAGTAGGCACTTACGAAATAAAATCGACCAACGAAAAATTTTGATTCCTGCTAATTCCCAAGTAAACTGCTGCTACGAAAATGCTTATTTAAATTCATATCTCTTTTCTCATTGCTGCTCTTTCGGCCAATTTTATCTCCAATCTAAAGTTACTGTACCTGAAAAATTCTCGGCACTCTAATTCAACTTCAGTAAGAAGTCGTCACTTCGTTAAGTAAACTTCTTTCCTTTTAAGGATAAAACAGCAATGATTTAGAAGATATTGATTTTATTTTCGGATATAAGTTGCCCCCTTTCCTTAATAGGCGGAAGTCATTTTATGATTTCTAAGTTGAATGTTTGTAATACTTTCCAAATATTCTTCAAAAACAGAGATTACGTTGTCTTTCGAAATGCTTATTGATTGCAAATCAACTAGCGAATTACTTATTGCGGTCAATTGACCTGGAGAAAAACATTGGCGATAATGGAAATAATGGTATAAAACTGATATGAATTGCAACTTCAGTTGTGCTGTGATGTCGATTTCCTGTTCTTTACTTCCAAAAGATCTATCGAACCTCTTAGAGCTTAAAACCAGGATGCCAGTGCTTCCTCTATCATGCATGTTTAAAAATAAAGTGCTAAATAAGTTCAAAATTGCTGTAAGGAAATGCTGTAATTACAATCATACTGCGTTTGATGCAGCCTTTTGTAAAAATCACCGGTTTCCGTAATTTCAAAATTAGTTACGTTGTAAATTTCAATGTTAATGTACATTTTATGTTAAAAATTTTAATAACAGGAACTACAAAATTTAGGAAAGAGGATACTTGAAGAGGCTGTAAATGAGTAGATATATCTTAGAAGGATGGTAGCCGCAGTGTTAAAATATGATGAAGCTTAGTGTATTTAATGGAAGAGAAATACATTTCAGGATATCCTTCAGAGTTCGTGCGTCACAATAAATACCTAGGAGCTACACTCTCGTTCAAGGAACATATTCGAGATTCTATAGGAAAGGCGAATAGGATGCAAATATTCATAAGTAGAACCCTGAGAGGATGCCCATCTAGAGTTAAAGAAATTGCGTACTTTTCCCTCATTTGACCAAGTCTTGAATACTGCTGCGTAATCTGGAATCCACACAAAGTAAAGTTAGTCTCAGATTTAGAGATGGTTCAACGTAGAGCAGCCCGTTTTGTCAGTGGAGATATCAGGTTCGACAGTACCGTTACGGCCATGATAAAATCACTCGGGTGGAACTCACTGCAGGAAAGAAGATCTGATTACCGTCGAAAGCTTTTCGAAAAATTCATGTCCAGAATTTTTAGGTGAAGTAAAGGATACTGTCATTCCGGTGAACAGCGAGCGTGATCTTCGAGAGGCGACGACCAAGTGTTACAAGAAAATAATCGCTAAACCGGACAGTTACTTCTGGTCGTTCTTTCCGAATAGCATCAAAGAATCTAATAGGGTAGATTAGGTAAGGTGTTAATACACTACCTGCCACTAGCCACTGGCGGCTTGCAGGGTAAAAAATCTAAATCTCGCTCAATTCCATTATTATGGCCTTCCACGAAGTAACGCCTTCGCATATTGATCTCATTTTATTTATTCTCATTGTATCCCAACAATTGTTTTAAATTCCTCACTTCCTCTCTAAGCTAATCATAAATCGTAAAAATATATATTATATGTGAAAGGTTTCTGCAAAAATAAAATCAGACAACCGCATGTTGATGGAAATAAAAAAGGAGTTTCAAAGTTTGGCGCCGATTTTCAATGTAAAGCCGATAGCGTTGATTATTACAACGATATCTGAGCAGCTGTGGGAGACATGCAACATATCGCGAGAATGTCGTTGATTATTACATTGTTACTTGTAGCGGGAGTATCTCGCGCAGTAAGATGCGAGCGGCGAAGAGTGCAGATTTGTAAAGGAATACAATAAAGACGCGCTGGGAATTTTCTCTAGTAATAAGGATTAACAGTTAACCTACGGAAATCTGACAGCTAAAAATATCAGATTAATGAGAATTACTTCTTCAGAGTACATGGGAAATTCCGACAAATATCGCGATGGTGGGTCATTTACGACGCTCATTACTAAGAAGGGCAACTGGAAGAAACCTTGTGCCTTTACCTTAACTCAGGGGTGGTGAAGTCCTTAAATGAAGTTATTTCCTTCATTCAAATCACAGATATTATACGTAATACCTTGATTAGGATAGATTCTATTGTTGGCCTGCTATAATTAGTTCATGATTGTTTCCCTATTAAGAGTAGCAAACGTAGCAAATAACTAAGCAATCGACTCATGTTTTACATAGAAATTTGTTATTTCGATGATGATATTTTTGGAAACGAAATATATGTAAGTAAAACCAAATATATCTCTTTGAGTAACTAAAAATATTCGGTAAACATGCAATTTAGTGCGTTAAGCTATAGTTACTATAGTTTTATGTATTTCTTTTTGTTAAATTATATCCAGATAAAAGCCTCTGTTTTACTGTGTTCAATTTTGGATGCCAGAGGATAAAGTATGTAAAAAACGTAGTCTTAAAATATTTTAAATTACGAAAATTATTTTAAATAAAATTTAATCACCACGGCTAAATTGCTAAACGGTTTACCCACGGAAATCTGACAGCTAAAAATAACAGATACATAGAAAAAGTAACATTTAAATACTTTGTCATAAAACTTGGGAGCATAATTCTTAGTATCGAGCTCATTATCTGTCATGAATATACTCATTTCCCCCCGTTATTTCATGATAAATTAATGTTAACAGACCAGGCATAACACTTGATTAAATCTTTTCGCACATCCTTTCGTAAGTCTCTTGATTCCCTTATATTTCGCCCATTGCTTTGCACTCTTAGTTTATGCGCTAAGGCGTCAGTTTGTGTACTCTTTAAAAATGGCTACAGTAAAAAAATTCCTTTAAAAGGCGAGTAAGAAGTTTGTGTCCGCGAAACTTCTCCTTCGTTCTAGACCTTTGTTTACCGCATATAGAATGTATTATTAAACAAAAAATAGAATGGTAATTAACATGTTTGATAATATTTAACATTTAATGATGATACAATCCCTTAAACAGTTTCAGTAGAGGTAGATGAAATATATCAATTCATTGAGTGCTAAAGACTACCTAAACATTTTTTCATTTTTTTAAGATAAAAGAGTAATTTTGAGTGAGGTAATATTAATTAATATTGTCTTTGTAATAATAATAATTTCTAATATTCCTAATGAATATGATTTCTTTTTGTGTGAGCCTCCTATACTACCAAATGAAATATTGAGCACTCTCAAATTATTTTAAAATATTCAACTCCTCCTTAATGAGTGAATTATGATGAATAAGTAATTAGCTGTGCTTTTTCTCACTTACAGCAGGATAGCCATGGCGTCGAGGCCGGATCCGATTTGGATGAGGAGATGGAGAAAGTGTTCTCCATGGGAGAATCCGAGAAATTTGACCTTGCTCGAATTTCAGGCTCTGCTCCTACTCCTATGCCAGCACCAAGCTATTTGGGAGCAACCTCATCAGGATTATCAGGCGGTAGAGATGATATACCCTCTGATGGAGATTCCTCCTCGCCACCCACTGCACCTTTTGGATCAACTCCTGAAAGCCGCCAATTTGGAGAAGAGGATTATACCCGTGAGTATCTTCATAATATGAATAATTTTACTTAAATTTCATTTATTATGAAATTATCCTACAGAAAAAATTTCTGTAGGATAATTTGGAACAGCATGATCAATGCGACAAACTATTAGACTATCTTTTGACAGTTTTTCTTATAAAGATGTCTGTTTCTGTGTAAGGTTAGTAATTTAGCATGTTCTTCAATCCTAGGTAGTGCAGGTTTTACACTTTCTGAAAATTTTTATCAACAGAAATCATAATCATGTTGAGTTGATCAACAAAATACCTTAACACACACAAATTTATCAACTTAAATCAACCCTTTGATTTCCAGATTTAAAGCATTTTGATGAAATCTGAATTCAGATATTCAGCAAAAGTTAATTATACCTCTTTCAAGAAATAAGTTTCCAGTTCCTTAGATTTTTGAAAGCATACATGAAGTGGAATGTATCATCTTCAGATATTTTAATCATCACAATAGAATTCATTTTCTATTCAAATTTACTTTTCCTTAGCCTATAGATTTACTTCCTATAAATGAAGTTTTTTTTCTGAATGAGTATGTTCAGAAATATAACCCAAATATATTTAAGTATAGAAAATTATGGATAATTTGTATCACCAACCCTCATATATGATCAGGTTCTGAGGTATTGATTGGATCCATCATCCTCATATGTTTGCTTAACATTTTTCCAAATGATAGAAAAATAGTAAAATCAGCAATGCTTTAATTGCTATAACTTTTGGAATTTTACAGTTCATCGCAAGAAAAGCTATCCTCACATGCATATGCCGCTTAAGTCACTCCACTCAAGATCTATGCGTCACCGCCTGACATCACCCCGACTTTCCGAAACAGAAAGTGCTGACAGTATGGCAATTTTAGCATCTGCTAAAGCTGACTCATCAGTCAAACCAATAACAACCAGTTCATCTCAGGTAAGACTTTTTATGAAATATTCCTTATATATGTATATTAATAAAATTGGATGTATTTGAAAATACATTGGTTGGAATTGAATAAAAGAAACAGCTTATGCCCATATTTATAATTTTTCACCATTTAGCTGAGTAACAAAATGTTATCTAGTAGCTAAAGCATTGACTGGGTATTGCTGAAAAAGCAAGTTACATATAAAAAGAGAGGAGCTGATGCCTAAAAACCAGAAGTAACAATTCTGATTATGGAAATGCTAATTTTTCAGCCAGTGTTTAATTCTGCCTCTACATCAAGAAAAACTTCACTTGCGGATTCTGCTCTAGGAGAACATCCAGATGAAGCTGAAGCTGACAATAAGACTCTTGTGGGAGATGATGCAGAGGAGGAACCCATTTCAATATCTGCAGCTATCACATCTCCTACATCACCCTTTTCCTCTCCCCCTTTATCCTCACCTCCTCTTTCCCCATCTCCTTCTTCCTCACAAGTGGCCTCTGGTGCTGCAGCTACTGGTGATGATGCTCCTCCTAGGGTTCCAGATCAATCTGTGAATTTGGAGGCAAAGGAGAAGAGTGTTGAAGCTGATAACACTCAAAGTCCTCAGCTCAGTTCAGCTGGAGAAAGTATACCAACGTGAGTATAAAATACCCACATGGGTTTTTATTGAACTATTTCTATGAGTTAATGTCTGTGACATTTGAGTCTTCCATAATAGCAATACAAACTTTTTTTTGGTAGATGAATTTTGTACAGTAAATTCCGTTTGTCCCATAATGATGCTAAATCAAGATTTATATTACCCCCAAATTGATTATTAGAGCAAAATGTAGCACTGTACGTAATTTGTCCCTATAGTGCATAATTGTTCCTAAATCAAACATTAAATCAATATTTTCCTATCAGTAATAGTGCAAAAGAAATTTGTCATTTTGGACTCCTAAAATGTTATCCAATACATTTTCTTTGGCAGGTACAGTATTCTACTCACAATTTGAAAACAAATGCATATTTTCTACATCACAAAATTTCTTTCGCCACAAATTAAATTTATTCCACTTATATTTACAAAAATTTAATTCTGCATGAAATACTCCTAATGAAAAACTCTAACTCTCGTAGGATGTAGTTAATCCTGAAAAAAATATTTTGATATTATGCAGAAATCCATGTATTATACCACAAGAATCTAAGCAAATATCTACATATCTATGAGAGGAAATCATAAAATTGAGTGATTGTATTTCATATACTATAATTGTAAATGATGGAAAAATAAAATACTATTCAAATTACCGCTATAATTACAAGGTGAATTACCTTTGAAATCATATATTTTATGAATTTTAACATTTATGATGATGAAAATATATTGTTATACTTTTTTCGTACAGTGAGTTATAGGGTAACTCTGTGGTTAAACATTAACAAGACACCAATTTTTTCCTTGCTTCAAACAAATTTATATTCGTAAAATTTCTGCAAGAAAAAACCTTTCAGTATTTACTAATACATAATGTATGAAGAATGGTGATATTAACTAAAAAGTCCCATTTAAAATGATTTTCATTTAAATAAAGAAGTAATGAAACCAATATCTATTCTTAAAGTATATGCTTGTCTCCAAGTCCTCCTCCACCTAAAGGAGACTGGAATGAAAATGTTCGAAGACATCGAGCTGGGGCACCAGGAGTTTATGGTCGCAGTCTGAGTGAGAGCCCTGTTTATGGAAGTTCTCCCCCTGATTTTGCAAGACGGGTTCAATTTCTTATTGGTAATTGTTGTAGTTAATGATTAAAATCTTTCATAGTTGCCTATTTTGGTTATTATTTAAATAAAATTTCAAGAATTAGAGCAATAGCAAAATTAAATTTTTCAGCCTCCATTCTTTTATCCTTCTACAGGGGAAACTCCTACAGAAGGAGGTGAAGGGGATTCTGGGTCTTCAGTTCTAACACCAGCTGAAAGGGTTCGTGGAGGATCAGAAAAAGAGCCTGGTCCAATGCCAAAAGAAGGAGAAGGAAGGAAACCAAGAAGAAGACACAGGTTATCTATCAGATCCAAAAGATATTAAATTAATGATGATAGTTACCTTGGTGGTTGTTACCTTTAAAAACTACTTTTCTATTCATTTTTGACAGCCGACACCATCATCATCATGGTCATTATAATCGCTTCCGCAAGTACAGTTTACAAGAAGATCCACAATGGCGAATGAATAGAAGTGTGGGCTTAGGAGGTTCTCCTGCAGAGCCAGCACATGTAGGTCCCATTTTCCCTCCAGACATACCAGATGTAGAAGTTGAAGATGAAGCAACTACCCTACAACAGCTTGATTTGGATGGCCTTGCGAGTAAGGAAAGGGTTCTTGATGATTATAAATGTGTAATATTGTAAAGGATTAATTTTCTTTCAATATTTAAAAAAATGTGAATTTTGAATCATAATTTAAATTTAAATTGTAATTTAAACTGAATTTAAAAGATAAATTTGATTGGTTCTTCCTTTGCATGATAGCTATTAATAATGAAACAGATATGTAATATTATGGAGGGATAGTTAACAGGTTTCATCCAAATTTGAGAACTTTTTTATGGAGTACCAACAACTTAGCTGCAATCTCTGCTTCAATCAAGGAACAAGGAAATGAAGTTGTTTACTAACCACGATATTTAATGTTGTGGTTGATAAAAGTTTGTCATTTCCTTTTTCCTTCATAAAGTCGTAACATAATGTCACGGCCCAAACAGTTCTATCTTCCTCGATCCTTGGGATCAAGTTAAGAGGTTCAACTTTGAGGATGGAAGCAGTGATAGGAGCTGAAACATTAGCACTCTATGATGAAGTTACATAGTGAACCTAGTGAAATATTCCCACAGTGTGATCCCTAAAATATTTTTAAAACCCTTTGTATTTTCAGTTTCATTTAAATTATACTAAAAGTTTAAAGGAAAATATGATTTTTATTTGACATGTTCAGCCAGAAATTTTCAAGGAAATTGAACCATTAAAGAGATAGTAATTTTAGGCCTGATGTTATAATGGTTTGTTAAAGTGAAAGTGAAGATTATAGTTAATATCAATGCTAATCTATCCTATAAAAGCTAGAGTCCTGCTAATCTGAAATAATTGGGACTGGACACTGTTTGGATTGCATTGCATGGATATATATGTATGTATAAACCATTATAGTACTAAGCCCTAAAGTGGACATTAGTTAAAGTCCATTTTAAGCATGAATTACAATACCAAGCCTTAGCAATATTAACTCTGCTTGTATGTCTTACAGTTTGTTTTCATATAAATATAAAATATAATTATAACATAATATGTTTCATTGAGGTGATTCTTAACAAGAAAATTGATTTTTAGGCCATCGGTTTGATGATGCCAGAGGACTAAGGAGACATAAAATTCAATCCAAGTCATCAACCTCTTCATTTATTCACATTGGCAGGAAAGATGGCATTCAACCAATTCAACATGTACCAATGCCTCCTTCAGCAGCTAAGAAGATGTATGACCATAGTCCCCATGAGGTACTGAAACCCTGGTACTTTTTCTTGCTAGGGAATTACAGGCAACATGGGAGTAAGATCTTTCAAAATTCACAGCACTTAATGTTTAGACAAATTGATCAATTCTATTTTAATAATCAAAGAAGTAAACATGTCATGAATTTTATCTTAACACAGGAAAGACTCTCCTATAAGATATACTTCACTATGTACATACATACTATGTACACAGTGATATTTTGCAATCTTACTACAAAGGTGCTCCTATTATTTCTATAGTCAATAAAAGCCCAATAAGCATTTTTAGTCAAGGTAATTCAGTAGTTCACCTAAATGGATGTTTGAAGCTTAAACAGTTCTTATCACAATTCTTTGGAAAAATTTAGGTAATTTATATGGATCACAAAATAAAGTAGGAAATTTACTGAAATTCATCATTAATCCTATTCAGGTATTTGTTCAATTGGATGAATTGTTGGGATACGGTGACGAGAGAGAATGGAGAGAAACAGCCCGTTGGATAAAATATGAAGAAAATGTGGAGGAAGGGTCAGACCGCTGGGGTAGACCTCATGTTGCTTCATTGAGTTTTCATTCCCTTCTTAACTTACGTCGATGTCTTGAAACAGGCAAGTTGGGGGAAAGGTTGATGTGTGAATACATTTACTAGCCTAGAACCATGTATCGGCCAACTAAATTCTAAAATATCACTAGTTAAATGGGTTAACAATCATTAAATTTCAACTAACAGCAAGATAATATTACTGTAATTTTTTCAAATATTTAATGTTCTTCAAGCATTTCTGCTGTATGAATTAATTTTTTAAGTAATAATTCCTGAAACTGAATGTTCTCTGGGCATAATATTTCTCTATTATCCATTATCAGATATAGGAATTTTTCTGACTGCTCTTCCTCTTCTTATAGTCAAAATAAAAGTTCCAATGAACATTTTTAGATGTTTATATTTTGTTTCAAGTGAAAATTATAGAACTCAGGAAAAACTATTTTTATGTTTGGTTCATAGATATACGCTGGGTCAATTTTCCAGAAAATAATTGAAAAAAGTAATACTTTTACACCACAGAATATTCTGAATGGCAGTATGACACATCGAATATTTTATTCTTAAATCAGGTGTAACTCTACTTGATTTGGAAGAAAAAGATCTCCCTGGTGTTGCCTACAGGGTGGTAGAACAAATGGTCATAGAAGAACAAATTTCAGGAGAAGACAAAGCAACAGTAATGAGAGCTCTTCTGCTTCGACATCGTCATGTTAATGATCATGACAGATTTCATTTCGGTATGAAGCGAACATTCTCCAGCTATGCTAGCCTACAAGTAAGTTTGAACTACTTATTGTATCAATTCTTGATTTCATAATCATCACAGAATTAAAAATAATTTTTTATTTTTAATGAATAATGCCTAATGTTCTTAAACATCATCAATTAAATTGCATATCACAAATTCTCATATTAACATTACATAACTACATTTAAAATTAATCTTATTAAAACGATGAATAAAACTTATTTATCAACTCCGGTTCACATCACAAAATAATTATTCTTAAAATATATTGTGTAAGAATCCTCTTAACATATAGTTAGGTTTTAATGTATCTATTTACAGGCACTTACATTCTTTCCATTTATCATGTACGTACACTAAAGGTATCAATCAATCATTTCATTCACTGTGCATAAAAGTCTTCATAGCTATCTTCTTAATCTTTTTTTTTTTCTAGGTACTTTATTTGGCATTGTTTTGTAGATACTCAGTCATTAACTCATTGATTTTGAAATGATTTGCTCATTGCAATCACAATCTTTTTTGCACATCATGCTTTCGCTTATTTTAATAACCTTCTTTTTAAGTCTCCCTTTTGATTAGCTGTCTTTTAGTGTTTTTTATACATGCATTACCACAAAAAATTGAAAATGGATATTGAAGATTTGATCAACACTTTTTTAAAATTGTTATCATAGTCCCTCTGCTCATCTGAATGTACTCATAGAGTAATCAATATCAAAATGTTTAGCAATATTTAAAGTACTCCATTAAGAAAAAGTTAATGGCTGATATGTGAATAATATTATGAATTTTTGTATGGATAATGTTAATATTTTAACAGAAGTTACATGAGTAACTCAATAATGATTATGAGTTTGAATAAGGCTAAAAATTATTCTGTGCAGCATTGACATAGAGACCTAAATTAAAAGTACTTCTTGTTTTAAATACAATTATCTATAGAAAAAAATAATTTCAGTTCCATTCCCTTTTCCTATTCTGCTAATAAAATTTTAAATTACTCTGAATTTCTAGGAACCATTACCATCTTTTGGTGAAATTAGTGGCAATAATATGATATTTTTATTATATTTTTTTTAGTTTGAGGAAATCCCTTTGAAAAAATTCACCAAAATAATTGACCATACCTTTTTCATTTTTGAACATTATCAATTTCTTTTCTCACTATAATTTAATGTTATTTATGTATTATACATGCTATATTTTGAGAAAATGTTTGACACAAAAATTGTGAGAAGAGTGTGAAAATAAGATAGCGAGTAGGTAAATAATAAATGATCAAGGAAATTAACAAGAAAATATTATATTAAACAATCTTTCTCATTAATAGTCTATTTTCTAATAACCTGCCCTTTTTTGGTACGCTAAAGTTAGGAATTAAAAGACTAGACAGTAATTAAAAAAAGGGGGATTTAATTGCTTGATACTGTTTGATTGATGGGAGAGGGTTTGAATATCTATTAAACAAATGAGTAACAAAATCTATTAAACTAGTGTTTCCAGAGCAGCATAATTAGCATCTCAAGAACTCTTTAGTAAAGGTGAGCATTAAGCATATCTCATTGTAATGAGACCATTCTGAAGTGAAAAAATGCAGTGTCAAAACCCTTGATTTCCTATTACAATGTAAACATAAATTTATATAATTTGTAAAAGTAAGCTGTTGGAGATTATATTGAGTATAATTCTCTGTTAAGCATTTGCATAAGGTAGTACAGCTTACTGGAAATAAAAGCGTGGGGATCTCTTTTTGGTATAGAAGAATGGAACTCAATAAAGCAGATCCATTTTCAATTTGAAAGCCAAAAAGAATGCTGAGAAAAAACAAGATTTTTACTGAGTAAATAGTGTATTTTTTATAGAATTACAATGTGATATTATGGCAAAATATACTTAGAATTCATCTGATCTCAGGATTCACTACTTTGATAATCAAACCAAATTTATATAAGAAATCTTAAAGATTGCCTTAGTTCAAATAAAATGTAACTGTTTTCTTCAATAAGTACCATTTCAAGAAGAAATGACAGTTGAAGATCGGACATGCTTACTAAGCTGTAAATGAGATAGATTTTAATAAAGCTGTTGTGAGTCACTGTGAAATTTATGAGTGTACACCCCAGCAATTCTGCTACACCTTAGATTTCAGATTATAAGAATAATATTTTGAAGACAAACATACCATTAATTTCATAGAAATATTTATTTATTTAATTGCAAATAATCAGAAATAAGATTTGTAATCAGAAATAACTTCATTGACATCTCTCCTATATTCTATTTGAGTTTTTCAAATTCCAATGCATTTAGATCATCAAACTTCATTTGTAGTTTTCGCACCATATAAACCTTTCTCATCAAAGTAAATAATAGTAATGCTGGCAATCCACTTCATTAAATGGCTGCATCTTGTTTCAGATCTTTTTTTTTTTGTGTCCCTAAATATTTAATAAACATTCCTTAAAAATCATATAAAAATAATCTTTATTCGATAACACTCAATGTTGAAAATCTTTCTGTCCATATTGCGAGAGAGAAGCTATTTTAACCATTCAAAGTAATATTCAATCAAGTCTTTCCTATTGAATGCCTTTTTCAACTGTTTTACGTAGCATTTGCAAAACAGCAGTATCTTAAGCTTTCTTAACTAATTATCAATAGCCTGATAAAATGATATTGACCATTGAATAAATTTATAAACAGTTCTAGATAAAGGAGTTTTCACTTATAATAGCTCTCAATTTACATCAAGTTAATATTTCTTTTTGTCAATGTTACATTAGGCATTTATAACTCAAATTCATGTTAATAATTTAACTTTGGATGTGAAAACTTTTCCAATTCTTCAAATTATGTCATAAAATTAAATTCATGGGAAAACTTCATCTCATCTTTTACTGGGCATATTGCTATATCTTTAATTGACAAAGAACAATGTCCAAGATTATCTTCTCAATGTTTAAATGTGTAATGCTTTTGATTTACTTAACACTGTAACACATATAATGCATGTTGCTACATTTTTTGTGGCAGTCTTTGTACTTCGTGGAAGAAGAAATTTTACAAGAGGAAAGTGGAGTTCATACTGAGGATAATATGCCCTGCAGCCATGTAAATGGACTACAAATGCCTTGAGTAGATTATTGTTTTAAGAATCTTTCCTTTCACCTCTAGCTATGCTGTTAGGTGTGTTTGCCTTTTACAGAGACATAGACTCTAAGCCTACCCCAACCTTTGATTAATGCACTGATAAATGGAATGTATTTATAAGCTAATGGCAATCTTGAGAGAATAAGTTTTCTCTGTAGCATTAATGGATCTATGAAACCAGGTCATTAATTTTTTTGCACTGTAGCAATTTGCATGAGTTATGAGTTTACCACACTAATGCACTATGGAGACAGTGATAACATAAGCAAAATATTGTTTTTTTTTTTTTAAAGAATAGTTGAGTTTACTTTACACGAAGTTCTGATTCCTTCCACATTGGTAGTGCTTCAATTAAGCATATTTTTTAGGGTATCTTGTTGTAGTTTGCTTTTATGTTGGAGCTTTTTAATTTATAGGACGTTTACTGCTAGAGAGCATAGTCTTGATATTCTGCTACATTTTCAGAGCCTGGAAGACAAAAAACCAAAAATTGTTCCATCTATTTCAAGTTTTGATGGCTGGACCAGTGGCAAAAATCAGGCTGGCATCAAAGGAGATTCTAATCATGTTGCAGTAAGTGTCTAGTAATGCCTTTACATGTGTATAATTTTTCTGGGTAAGAGAGCATTTTTTAATAGCTATATGTAGCATAGTTTTTATGCCAAGAAACTTAAAATTTCAGGTTGACATAAAGGAAGAACTGACATATACATCATCAACAGAGGATTTGAAGAAAAAGGAAAAAGAGAGAATATTAAGAAGAATTCCAACAGGTGCAGAGGCAACCACTGTATTGGTTGGATCCGTGGAATTTCTTGAACAGCCTACTATCGCTTTTGTGCGCTTGGCTCAAGGAATATTATTGCCAACAATAACGGAGGTATAGTTTCATAGATATATTACATTTTTATTCATAAATTCACTCATTGGGCTGGACTGACATAATGTAAGAAATAATTTTGTTATCAAAAATGTTTCCTAACTTTTTAAATACTCTATATTATTACTCAAGAATATGGAGAGTGAATATTCCAGTGTTTTAGCTAAATATTTATTACTAGAATTGTCATAAGTTTTAGCAAAAATCCTGAAAATTTCAATTAACATTAATATTGTGAAATATATTTTCATAGATTTATCTTAAAAACTTTCAAATTCAATACTACCAGACTCAATTGCCTGAAAAATTCATTTTACCAAGTCATAAATCATTCAAAATCAGTTAACTAAAGGTGTTATATTTTTTATTAGATTTTTCTCAGCTGAATTTTTCTCTATTCGACAATTCAATAGCTTAATTCATCTCTTGAATCTAATTTTCAGTTTTCAATCACCAAGAATTATTTTAGTTTTTTGACCTTTTTGCGTCAGATTGACTCCACTCACATATGCCCATGTCCAGCTTCTACTCCTGTTATTATATGCTCCAGAGAAACATTTTATATCTCAACATTTGGTTTCAGGTTCCCATCCCAGTAAGGTTCATGTTCATTCTACTGGGACCAAAAGATTCGGATTTGGACTACCATGAAATTGGTCGTTCTATTTCAACCCTCATGTCAAATGCTGTAAGTATTACTGATAAGTGACTAAGATGACCAGAAATTAAGTGTTTAATACTATGGCTGTATTATATTTCAAAAGATAGGTTTTCCTCAGAGTAGGTGTTTTTGACCTTAAGACAAATGTCTTAAAAAAAATTTCATATAAAAACATTTTAAGTTTTTAAAATGTTAATGGATAAATTCATGGAAGTACTGTATATCCCAGCCCATAAAATGCACCAGCCTATAAGATGCACAGTAATTTTTCAGGTGGACGAAGCAAAAATTATGCATACAATCACATAAGCTGCATATGTAAAACAAAGATTCGTAAAAGAGTGTCAAATTATGGGAGAATGAAACAAAAGCACAATAATGCTTAAAAGGCTTTGGTGGTGATTGGAAGATAAAACTCATGAGTCAAAGCGCAATATTTTTTACAATTACTATTGTATGGATATTGCTGACATAAAAAAAAAATTGTCACCCTTGGCCCATAAGACACAAGCAGATTTTAGATGAAATTTTCACGGGGAAAAAAGGGTTTTGGGCCAGAAAATATGGTACTACTCTTCAAATAAAGAAATTGTTTAATGAAGTCTATAAAAAAATTTCCTCTTGTTTATGTTTCATAAAGTTTTATTATTCACTAATTTCCTATAATATATTCCATGTAAAATTTTCTATTCAATTTCCAAGAACTTCATTTTACTTTTACTCATAAATTGATTGGTAATTTGGGTTTTCTCTTAGATCCCACTGACAGACAAGTGGTAAATGCATGCAACGAAAGTGACCTAGGGTTTATTCCCAAAATTGGCTGAAAGTTTTACTTAGGATTGAGAGAGACCACCTGAAATCTTAACACTAGAGCCACTGACAGGACATTTTTGTCCCATTTGAAAATGCAAAGTAAACTCTTTCATTTGATTATTTCCACAGGATGCTGGTACTTTTAGACTTTTAATATAAAGTAGAGTGGTATATTCTGGAAAAATCATGATGTTTGTACATATTTTTGTGAATAAACATTAGAAATACCTATTACCACAGACAGGACAGTTCTGTCCCATGTAGGATCATGGCGCTTTTTTCATTAAACAACGATAGTTTACTCCAGTAAACTATCTTTGTGTCCCATGTAATAAGCCATTGTTCAATAAATGTGTTGCTGCTATTTCTTACTTTTGTATGTCTTGTTATTCATAGTCTAGTTATGAAGAAAATGTATAGATACCTAAAAGTAATTTATTTACCTATTCATCACACCTCATGTACACACTACATGTAGGTAAAATTGGTCAGATGTATTGTTGTATCAGTAATTAATGAATATATGTATGTATGATTCTTCTAAATCTATGAAACAAACACATGTCTCTTTTCCTCTTTCTCTATAACTTTCTCCTATTGTTCTTAAAAAGGCTTCCCTTCCTTTTCTAAATCTAAATTGTTATTCACCAGCATTTTCCTCCATTATTTTAAATAGTTTTTTTATTTATGATAATATTATAGTAGACTGTGTTAAATAGCCTTCTCATTTTTTTGGTACTCACTGTTTTGGTATAGGTATCATCACTGTCTCAAGGAAGTCATCCACCCAGAAACCAGAGTAATATATTTTATTGAATATTTCAACTACTTCTTTAATATCCTCTTCTTTTAAATATTTGAAGAATTCTATGGGAATTTCATATATTTCTGTTGATTTTTCAATTTGCATATCTTTAATTACTTCTTTCATACCAGAGTGAAGTGTTTTAGAAACTTTCTCTTCCTTTGCTATCTGAATCTCTTTTTCTATGACAATATCTTCTAGAAATGAAATAATAAATATATCTTTTACTTTTCCTCATATATTTGAGAAAGTAAAAGTTATATTTGTTATTTCATTTCATAATGGAATTCCATCAAATCTTGCTAAAAAAGATAAATATCCTCTAGTTCCTCATTTACCTTGTACTTATCTTCTATATACTCTTTATGCCTTTTTCTCACTTCCCTTCCCTCATATAACACTTTCCTGTCTTTTTCGGCAATCACTCTCAGTTTTCTTCTACCTTTGTAATCTTCTGGAAAATGACTCATCTTTTTATGCATAAAATAATACTGTCCTTTCCTTCCCAGGTCTTCAATATCATCTCATTCCTCTTTATTTTTCTTTAGCATTAGATGTTTCTTTTATTTACTAATTGTGTAATTTACAATGCATTACTCTAATATTTTCCCCATTTTTATTTTTAAATTGCCTTCTTTTTTTCCTTTTAATTTCAGCATGTCTGTTGTTATCCATGATTTCTTTGTCTAGGACTTTCATAGTATCTTATATTTTTTCTGCCGTTCTAATCAATGAATCCCTTATTCTTTTCCAAGTTAGCTTTCCATTTTCTTCCTTGCCTTTAATTATTCCCTTTGTTAGATAATAACCCACCTTTTCTTTTCCCAGTTTCTCCATACAGTCAAAGTTATATTTCTGTACTACCTTTGGCTTTTTCAATTTTTCCAATGTCATCAACAGTACATGACATCTTGCAATGTCCACCCACTATAGTCCACATGCTCTCTTTACTGCATTCCTGTATCAGTCCTCTACTAGAATATGGTCTATTTGATAACAAGGTCTATCTCCAGGGGATATCTATGTATATCTTCTCCGGCAATGATTTTTAAATTATGTAATTTGGGATATATCGTAAATATTTTTTGTCTTAACAAAATTCAACCAATCTATTTCTCCTTCCATTTCTTTTTCTCACTCCAAATTTTCTCACCATTTTCTTTGATCTCTCTCACAATTGCATTACAGTCACCCTTAGTTATTCTACAGCATTCCTCTTCTCCTTACTATATTCTCAATGTTCTTATACATACTCAATTTCATGTTGATCATGTGAAGTTTAATTTACACTAAATACCTTGGTGTTTTTCCTATTCTTGAGACTATCATTCTATTTTCTATGTACTTAACCTTTTGAACTCTTTTCTTTACATCATTACTCATTACAACTCTTATTTGATTTTATACCTTCTTTAATTGCTAAAAAAAGCTCTTAAATTCTCCACTTCTCAATTCTTATATATATGTATATATATTAATACATCTATGAGAATCGTTGTTCTGCCAAATATAATTCTTTATTTTTTAATTATTACTTATCATATTGGCAGAGGAAGTGAAGTGGGCCCCATGGAAATAGTCTCCCAGGCCACCTTTTTTTGAATGTCCAGCTCTGATTGTAGGCCATTAATACAAGATATGATGGAAAAAGTAAGCTTGTATAATAAAAGTAAAAAGGAGAAGAAATTCTGCAGATAAGTGGTAAAGAAAAGGATTTTGATTGAAGAGATCAAACTAAGGTAGAAGAAATGACTGTGCCAATAGGTTAAAAGAAAATGTAATTAATGGTTGAACACATGGAAAAAAGCATAGGGGAATACAAAGACAAAGGTTTTGGATAAATAAAGGTTGGGATGAGTTACAGGGAGAGAATAAGGAGTTAAGAAAGGAAGGCTGTAAACGTACTGCAAGGTCGAAGGCATAAGTAAAATTGCAAAAATAAGACTATGACATACATAAACAATATAGAATTATTTGTCAAATCCAATTGATTATTCTAATGATTAGTTTTTAAACAGAAGAATGTTAACTTTTTCGTCCTTACCGATTGATTCCGATTTGTTCATCTGAGTTGTAAAAATGTGAAAGAATCCTTATATTGTTTCCCAGAAAGATAATAAGCCCATGCTTTACTTATTCGGTTGGTCGTGTCTGGATTTTGCCTTTACTTGGTACCAAATATCCTAGAAATTAAAGTTAATGCGCATCTTGAATGAATGAGATAGATTTCCTTAGTTATTCTACCTGATAACGTACCTATTTCCAGTCGTTCTGTTTTAAATGTATTTAAAGGAATTATTTTACCCTCCAAAAGTCATATCCGGTCAATTGCAGAGCTAAGTAATTGTAATCTTTAATGAGCAAATAATTGATATGATTAGGCATTTAATGTTAGGATAATCCATTTAAAAATATCCGCGTATAATACATTCTTTATTTACGTATATCAATTTTTTTCTATTCATGATATAATTAGTTTATTTGACTCGACCCAGTGCAGAAGGTATCAGCGCAATTTGAAGATACGTCCGGAGCAAAAATGAAGAGAGCTGGAGAATTTGACAGTTTACAGGATGATAGGCCGAACGAATATCCAAGACTTCTGGATAAAATTTTTGTATTCTTCCATTCCTCGATGCTTACAGTTCCTTTATTTGTGAAATTTCACTGTCGGCGTTTGAGCCTCATGATGTGAATATCTTTGAAAGCGAACTGGTTTGTAATGTAATGAAATATTAGTTTTTAATCTTATCTTGCACGTTTATATGCAGAATTTAATGACTAGTTCTGTTACTAATGCAAGGATTATAGTAAAAATTATGGTTCCGTATTAGTGTATTCGGGAAATGGAGTGTTATTCGATGTATTGAGTATGAATGTGATTTTGACATTCTTATTGCAATTTTTTTAAAGCAACTATGCATTAGAATAATTGAGAACATGAAACGAGAGATCAAGTTTTGCCCTCGTAGGCTTTCCGATGTCACCTTTAACAAACTAGTAGTCTTGTAAAATGGATTGTTATGAGAAATGGATTGCATTTATAAATAATCATTTACTATGGTTGATTGTTCGTGATCCAACGTCAACTTTTAGTTCTAAATCAAAATGTAAGCTTTAATTCGATTCGATTCCAAACAATTTTTCAGAGTTTCATATTTTATTCCTAATTTTTAGCACTTCGAAGGGCTTCATTTGCGAATTAAAAATTAACGTGTGCTAGTTTGTGTGGTATTAAAGTAGGTAATACTTTTCCATTGCATTATTAATTCAATGAGTAATCCACAACTCATTTTTATTTCAGCATTTTCATAACATTGCTTACAAAGCTGCTGAGAAGAAAGAACTTCTATCTGCTATTAACGAGTTCTTGGATGACAGTATTGTGTTACCACCTGGTAACTGGGAGCGTAAGGCATTGATCCCCTTTGATGAACTCAAAGCAAAGAGTGAAGCAATTCGAAAGAGAAAATCTTCTAAAATCATCCAACAAGATGAAACCCAGCAAGGCAAGTTTGGATTACCTTTTCAATTTTTACCTTAGATAATTTGGTTTCTAAAAATTTGATTCTTCCTACTAATAGCTCTTCTGCCTGGAGATGGGAAAAAGCCACCTCATGATGATCCATTAAGACGCACAAGAAAACCCTTTGGTGGTATGATAAATGACATAAAAAGGAGATCTCCATATTACATATCTGACTTCATTGATGGTTTAAATTTTCCTTGCTTTGCTGCTGCAATATTTATTTATTTTGCCGCACTTTCTGGTGCCATTACATTTGGTGGGCTTCTGGGTAAGTTTCATGAATGAATTATTTTTGTTATAGTTGATTGAATGATTTCTCGCCAAATCATGTGAAACTGTATTCAAACATTTTCATAGTGAGAGAAAAGATCACAGGATTATTTTAGTGACTGAGAACCTTGTTTTTACAGGTGATAAAACAGAAAACTGGATTGGGATATCAGAAACATTGATAGCCACATCTTTTTCTGGAATAATTTTTGCATTTTTCTCTGGACAGCCTCTTGTTATAGTTGGAGCTACTGGCCCCCTCTTATTATATGATGAGAGTTTATATTCAGTGAGTAAACAACATATGGGGAAATAAAGCCTTAATTTACAATAGTAGGTTATCATATTCTTATTTCTAATGTCTTATACTATTAGATATTGGATAAATATACTAATACAAAGATAATGAATTAAACACTCTAGTAACCATTTGTGCTTCAGCCTTATTTATTTATTTAATTTATATCATCTTATGGGCTAGTGCCCTTTCTACAAAGAGGCTGTTACAAAAAATTCAATACATAATTTATAATAATACACAATATGTAATATGATGTGCTCGGGAAAATTTACAATTGTTATTGATACAAATATATAAATGAATGAAAGGTCAACTTAAAACCAAAGTAATCATTTCAGTTTCTTTTATAGATGTGGATCCTAAGTCTAGACTTACCTATGTGTATCTTGATGATTTAATGATCACTTTCCTCTTGTCTTGATCTTTCTCTGATTCCTTTAGTTTAACTAAGCTTTATTTCCAGTTTTATTTTATCAGAGGTCAGACAAGGTTAATGATATATTTTTTATGCTTTTATAATGTTGGGAGCACTATTTTATAGATATTCCTGCATAATATATCTTTTTTTAAATGTACATTTATTTCCTTTTCCCAGTTTTGTGCAATGAATAACATCGATTTCCTGGCAATGAGAGTATGGATTGGAGTGTGGTTAGGAGTGATTGCTTTAATTGTTGTGTGTGTAGAAGGCAGTGTACTTGTGAAAATGTTCACTCGTTTCACCCAGGATATATTTGCTACTCTGATTTCTCTTCTATTCATTTATGAAAGTTTACTGAAACTTTACCAAGTAAGTGATTTTCGTTTTTTAATATTTTTTACTTATGATCATTGAGTATTGAATTTTAATTCAATTTATGCATTTACAGGTCTTTCGTAAACATCCACTAGGGGTTTCTTACTGCACCATAGGTGGTTTGATTACTGGAAATGGTACAGATAATGACACTGGTGTTTCCAATGGCTGGGATAGTGTTGGGTATTCCTCAAATAACTCAGATGTTATAGAGTTGGAAGGATATGGCTCTAATTTTAGGTATATTATTTATAGTTTATCCTAGTGTATGCAGAATATGTATATTGCAGTATTGTAGCTTGAGGGTTTGTTTCAATGGCTGTGAATGATTTTTTACTTTTAATTTCATATTAGTTCTCAAATTTGACAAGGTTAACAATTACTACTTATTATATAAATAAAAAGAGTGAGTGATTTTTGGGTAACACATTAAATTGATTCTCTTTTAAAGAAGTATTGAATCAAAGGCTAACTACATATACATATTAAAAAGTAAAATGATAGTATAGTAGTACTCAAAAAATTTTTGAAGGTAGTGAAACATGAACTTTCTTTGTATTTAAATTTTTCAACCCACCTCAAGTAAGTTAAGTTTATAGTTTTTTATTCAGCATGTATATATATTATGAAATCATGATTTTTATATTTATCTAGAAATTATTTATGGCAAATGTTATTGGGCTACTTATGGAGGTTTGACACATTTCTTGGATATTTTTTCCATCAAACATATATATCTTCTATTAAGTTATACTATTTGGTTAATACTAAAACTTTTTCTGGGTAAAAATAAAACAAGTGAGGAGTCATAATGAAAAAGTAAGTTTCTGTTAAAGATATGATTTAAAAACTAAAAACTGACATTTGGGGAAAAGTTGACGTGTCCTTTCTCCAAAACTAAAGGGAAGTGAATCTCCCTTTGAGTTTGTAGATATATATTGCCACATTAAGTGAATTCAAAACTATCTATTAACATATTTTTAAATTTTGTCATTTTCCTTGTAGTTTACATATGGATAATGGGACCATTATTATTGAAGATGAAGGAGGATCCCTGCATTTGACTAACCAACCTAATACAGCCCTTCTTTGCACAATATTAGCCTTGGGTACATTTTTCATTGCATACTATCTTCGTCAATTCCGAAATAGTAATTTTTTGGGAAGAAGTGTGAGTAATAATCGTACTTGTATGAAGTGTTTAATTATTTCAAAATTTTCAAAAGGAAAGAATGCTATCTCTCAATATGACCAGCATTACACCAGTATTTAAGACTATATTTTTGATTGAGATTTTCAACTCCATGGAGTGATGGTTTATAATCCTAAAGTATTTTTCTGTTATTTGATATTTGGAGAAAGATGTTAGTTTCCTGAAGACTGGCTATAAAAGTGGCATTTCTCATTTTAAAGTATCACTTTTTAAAAAGTGTTCTGAAAATCGCATTATTTCTTTAAAATACAATATTACCTTATATTTTCACATTCTTGTGGAGCATGTTCCACGGTTCAAAGGATAACTGTCAGACTTGTTTATTTATATTTATCTTTACAAAAATATTGTATGAGGAAAATATTCCATGCCACCCTTATTTTGCTTACCCTTTTAGGTTTACATAATTTAAGAAACAAATATATATTTTTCTACAGGCAAGGCGTGCTTTAGGTGATTTTGGTGTACCGATAGCTATCATAGCTATGGTTTCCATGGATTACCTCATCCCAGATACATATACAGAGAAGTTAATGGTTCCTGAAGGTTTATCTCCATCACGTCCTGATGCTAGGGGTTGGATTGTATCTCCGACAACTATAGAGACATGGGTAGCTTTTGCAGCAGTTGTTCCTGCCCTTCTAATCTACATTCTTCTGTTCATGGAAACACACATCTGTGAACTTATTATTGACAACAAAGATAGGAAACTTCGTAAAGGCTCTGGGTTCCATCTGGATATAGTATTGGTTTGCCTGCTAAACACAGGATGTGGTATCCTAGGAGCTCCCTGGATGTGTGCTGCAACAGTTAGATCTGTAGCTCATGTCTCTGCTGTGACTGTGATGTCTAGAACACATGCTCCTGGAGACAAGCCTCACATAATCGAAGTTAAAGGTACAAACATGGATACATTTTCCAGTTAATGTAGAAAAGGTCAATGCCAGGTTTCTGAATTACTTGGCGGGTGCTTCTAGATGTAGGGCATTTAATTATGAGCTAAGAAAAAAGTTATCCTAAAATTGATCTTGTTAAAAGTCTTGAAGTATATTGTGCAAAAATATTATTTTTCATATGTATACTTCTGTGTATATTATCTATAAGAGCTCACTATTAGCTGTCTTTGAATATTGGCTCTCTTTCTGCAATTATATGATAATATAATGAGTATACTTTAATGAGATATACCTAAATGAAGTGGATGTGTGATTAGACTGGGGTAGGGGTAATTTGAAGTATACTTGTGGGAAGTTGTTCAAATTCATATTGATTTTAATGTATGAACACTTCAAGGTTTTTTATTTCACTGTCTTTTGTTTTCATTCCATGAACATTTGATGGTGGCAAATGAATGAGTAGAGCAGCGACTGAGTGCACTTGTTGTCAGTGTGCTTGTTGGGGTGTCAGTTCTGATGGCCCCTTTACTGCGCCTTGTGCCAATTGCCGTCCTTTTTGGTGTCTTCCTTTACATGGGCATCTCCTCTACTAATGGAATTCAGTTTATTGACCGTCTCCTTTTATTTTTTATGCCAGTGAAACATCATCCAAGGGTGCCCTATGTTCGAAGAGTAAGAAATTGTGTGATTTTTTAAGTCCAATTGTTGCATGTGACATATCTTGTTTTAAAGAATTTTTCAATAAATCTCCATGTCTGGACCAAGTTATAGTATTAATTATAAAATTACAATTAATGCAAATTTCTCAGCTCCAAAAGAAGAAAAGTTCCCAATGTTGTTTATTAAGGTATCCATTTGTTGTTTTATTATAATAATCTTCAGGTAAATTTGCAATGTTTTAAGATTTAATTTTAAAGACATTTTTTCTTAACAATTATACTGTAATTGAAACATGGGATTTCTATTTTCTAATTTAACAGTGGAATTATTTTTCTATTTTAAAAGTAAGATCCTTTAAACAACATTTAGTAGGTAACATTGGTAGTTATCAATCGTATATTAACTTATTTAAGTATTATTTTCCTAATTACAGGTGCAGACAATGAAGATGCATCTCTACACTTTCATTCAGTTGATGTGTCTTGTAATTCTTTGGGTTGTTAAGTCAACTCAGGCAGCTTTAGCCTTTCCATTTTTCCTCATTTTAATGGTTCCATTAAGAATACATCTAAAGCATTGTTTTTCAACTTCAGAATTACATGCAGTAAGTATCCAATTAAATAAAATTGAACCTTCTTTGCCATTATAGATATATATTATATATTGGATGTTTGCCATGTTTGCTTAATGCCACTATTTTTTTTCTTTTTCTAGTATCAAAGGCACCTAATCTAATCACTTGAAAGAAATTATATTATTTCCGTTTTAAATTGCTACTTCATTCATCAAAATTTATGTAAAATAAGAGAAAAGGTTGACTCATTCTTTTGTATCTGCTAGCTGATTTTATTAAGTATCAACATTTAGATCAATTTCCTTAGCTCTCTCTTGAATATTTCCATCCTTTAATTAGTTTATTGGCTATGATTTGAACAAAATTAAGTTAAGAATGCTAGTTTTTCGGCATGTATAATGTTTTTAATAGATTCTTCTCATTGAAAGGAAACAAAGTTTTAACATTCTCCTTTATGATGAGCCTATTGAGTTCTCTTATGATTCATAAGAATATTATGTACGTAAAGTTAGTATTATGTTCAAAATATAGTTAAATGGGTGGAGTAAAAAGAATGTGCCATCCTTTATATTTTTAAGTATTTCAGTTCTTAAGATAACATTGTCTGGCAGAATATTGATGAAATTGCTTTAATTCTTGTCATAGTTTACTATGTACAGTATGAGTGAGAAACAAATTTCAGTCATTTAGTGGCACATTGCATGAATGATAAAATAACTGGGAAAGAGAAGTTTTCTTCCTTGTTCTTCATTTCTGTTCTCTGGTCTTCTGTTGATGATTATATTCTCATTAAAAGTTGACTGCAGATTCTTTATATTTGCTATAAATATTGAATTTTATTTTAAATGTCTGATTTCATCTTTATCTTTACAGCTTGACAGTAGCGAAGCTGAATTAGATAATGAAGATGATGAACCAGATTTCTACACGCAAGCTAGGTTGCCAGGATAGTTGCTGCTTGAAGTTTTGAATCTTCTTTGTTACATAATTAAAAAAGTATTTAAGAAGGAAGTGATCCTTTTCTTCTTTCATACCTGTGCTTTTTATAGAAAGCATGTTAGAAGACTCTGCAACAGAGCACACATTATTAGGTTAAGGACTTTGCTCTTGATGGACAGGAAGTGCCTTTCTAAAAATTACTAATTTGTTGTTGGAGTAAATTATTTTTTAGCATACTGTATTTCCCTGAAACTTGTAGTGGCTGGAGAAATTAATTTTCATTTACATCTTTGTACCTGCTGTTTAAGTTTCTGCATTTAAACTTATTTGATGCTAATAAGAATGTCATGTTTGTGCCCTTAATAGGATATTTTTGGGAACAATATTTTGTAATCAAGGTCATAGCTTGCAAATAACTAATTGTTGAATAGTAATTTTAGGGTGCTCTAGTTTTTTAAAACTACAGAAATCATTAAACATTCAAAGTGGGAATATTTTAAATTATTGTGAGTCACACTGATATTTACTCTTTGTTAATGTTTTATTTTTTTATTGCATCAGAAAAGGCAATTGAATGGTGAATGAGTGGCTGACACATGCTGGAATAATTCAAAATAATACTTAAAATCTTTATAAATAGTTCAAAGACAATATAGATGGTTATGGCCTATTTGGCCAGCCCTTATTTTACTCATTTTTAGCATTTCTATCTTTTAATATGTCAGGAGAATTTATCTTTACTCTAACGTATGAAATATTTATATTAAATGTCAGCAGTTGCCAAGAACATATTTTCCATTATTCCAGAAAATTATGCTATAGAGTACAGAATGTACATAGACTTTAAAAGCTGATACTCTGTTCCATATTTTCATCAAATTTTTAGTGCTGTCTTTAGCACTGAACCACATAATTATACTGAAAATAGAGTCAGAAATTTGAATTATTCTAAAGTTTGATTACAGTTTCTTAAAGGTGGCAGTCATGGAATGGTTGTTTTTTCTCCTTTTGTTGTTGAGAACAGCAAAGCACAGAATGAATCCAGAGCACTTAAGTTCAATTCCAGGAATTACATTTTCTGTGCTATTGTTGTGACTAAAAACTTTGTTGCAAAGATTGAAATTGTTTGTTACTGTGTGTGTTAGAATGCTCATGTATATAATGACGGTTTAAATTTGGTTCTCCATGAACACTGTGATTCTGAATGGCGTTAGGACTTAACGATCAGGTGAACATTTTGTCAGTATTTTTCTATGAATGTAACAAGCTGGTCTTGGTATGAAATGTCAGTATCTATTCAACTTAAGAGAATACCTTTTTTATAATTGTAAATTGTAAGTAAAGGGAAGGCTTTCAGGTCATTGAAGTATTTTTATATAGCTTGGGATGGAATTTTTGAATGCAAGATTGAACAGTATTTTCCCCTGTAAAGAAATATGTAAAGAATATTTTTAATTCTGTTACTTCATTCTATCCATTTTATACAACTTTAATTTTTTACCATAACATTTTATTCATATTTTAAATGTATCAATTAGCTCAACACACTTTACTTAAAAAATATAGTTGCTGAGAATGCACATTATGAATATTCATTATAATTAATAAAATTCAGTATATTCTGTTATTTGAAAGAAATAGTCATCTTTGAATTTTAAAAGCACAACATTTTTACGATTGAAATATGCTTTTGTTACATGGAAGAGGTGATAAGAACTTCTTCTTACAAAGCTGATCTTTTAGTTTAGTGTGTATCAGAGTAAACTTACAGGGGTATCACCCAGAAACTAAATGATAAACCAGATGAGTGAATAAAACTGCTGGAAGTTAGTCAAATAGTTAGTTCCCTGTTCCTTGACGAACCAATCACGTTGTACTTCAAATGAAACTTTGGTGCATTATAATTGTGATTTTAAGAATGTCAATAAATGGAAATTTTTGGATGGCTATTTGGATTTACAGAATCACTGTAGGCCTTATAGTTTCCTAAAAACAGCATATCAGTTATACTCACTGTTATGCCAATTGTGTTACTTACATCAATGTCATTCAAAATATGGAAGTATGAATTGTAAATAAAAATGTTGAATGCTGAAAATGTATTTTTTTCTCATCTGTGGAGATGGCACTTCTGTGACATCTATTGGTGAAAACAGCTCTTGTAACTAGTATGAATCTGTCTGTTATACAACAATGGCCAATCTAGGAAAATCAGTAACTAAGCTGCTGAGTCCTTGTAGATATTCTGCTTTGTCAGCTAGTCCAAGGAAAGGTGCCTTAGCTTCTTCAGGGAATCCTGAATATAAGAGCAGAGGCTGCAATTTCGATGAAGGAGCTCACTCTCCCAAAATCAAATATTCTCCTTTACAGGAAAACTCTAGGTAGCAATGATTTTTATTTTTATAAAATATTTAACCTTAAGTGAGATTCATGAAGAAGAAACAGGGTTTCTATATAGAGCTTGTAATAACTTACAACAGGTTTTCTCATGAGTTATCAAAAAAGAAAGCTAATCACATAAATAAAAACATATTACAAGTTCCAAATAGTGAATTGTTATTGATTACATCACCCATCACAAAGAAGTTGACTGAAAAAGGACTGGAAGCCACTAACAGTAGTAAAGTACTTGGAAGAGGTAAATTTGGAACAGTGATAAAAGGACTGTACAAAGGTAAAAAATTCTTTGGATAATTTAGTCCTCATGGTATGATTCATGTTTATGAACTTTAGAAGAACATGTTCTAGTAACTACTTAAAATATAGATTAGCATTGTAAACAGCTACACCAGGAATTTAAAAAATAAATGATTGCTTGATGATAATCAATTATTTTTTAAATTTTGAAAAAGAGCATACCCAGAAATGCAATAAATTGTAGATTTAAATTGCTTTTAATTTTCCTGAATGAGGAACATTCTTCTTCCTCACTAATTAACCTACGTATAACACACGCTCTTGTAGGATGGACAAATGCTTAAACTTATGACAATTTAATTGTACAATTCCAGATAATCCCGTGGCAGTGAAAATAATACCAAAGTCTCAGGAAAAGATTAATAAGGAATTAAAAGAAGAAAATGCAATGCAGCTAGTTCATCCTTACATAAATAGAGTTTTAAAAACAGTATGCAGCAAGGGAAATTATGACCTTATAATGATGGAATACATACATGGCAACAATTTACAGCAAAAAATTAATGATACTACATTCTTCATCGATGAAGGAAGAATGTTCAGGTGAAGAGTTCTTCGTATATTAATGTTTTCTAAAATGAGGTGCTAAAAGAATATTGGTTACAAATATGCTCAATAATGTGGACTTTTATTATAAAGGGTTTTGTTGGAAGTAAGTTCCTTATAAAACTGTTAAGAAAGGCAATATGATACAGGAAGAATAATTCACAGGAATCTTTCTTGACAGCTTTTAAATTTTACTTTCTGCCAATTATTTCCCCTTCAACTACATGGTTTGAAGATAACTAAAACACAGACAGAATTTACAGTAGTTTCTGGTGGTATTTCCTTGGGTCATTATTATGCATTATAAAGAGAAATTTTGATATATTCACATGATCACTAATTTCAGTTTACTTTAGTAGTTACAAGTAAATAATGAGGGATTTACTGTTTTCAAATGAAACTTTTATGATTATACAGGTATGCTTTAGAACTTGGTCATGCTCTACAGCACTGCCATAAAAATAAAATAGTACATTTGGATGTGAAGCCACAAAATGTTATCATTGACTCAGAAGATCACTGTAAACTGTGTGACTTTGGAAGTTCCAGGATTTTGGATAGTGAAAATGTTGTAAAAGCTCCATGGCCGGTCAGTATATAACTCTTGAAATACTACAATTTTACCTTTGTTTTCTAATTATTAAATACGAAAAACATAATTATTAAAGCATTATAACCAGGGCAAAGAACAAAACATAATTTGTGAAAAGTTATAATACTTGGCTTATATCGCTTTTGTGGAAATTACAAAAGAAATACTAGGGGTTAACATATTTTACTCTGACCAATGTAGTCTGAAATAATAATAAGTTCTAACCATTACCCAAATGAATGGAGGGAGGAAAGGAAAAACTCTTTTTTATTTCAAGATATCCATCATCATTTCTTTTATTTTGTAGCATGTTGAAATGGAATTCCAATAAATTGATACTACAAATTGTTGTTGTGGCCCTTTCTCATTGAACACAGCATAACAATTTATTATTATTTAAGATGAGTAATTAAGCTTTCTTTCCAATGAAGGTGACATTATTTAGCTAATCTTTCTTTCAAAGGTGAACATCATTCCAAAAGTTATAAAACTGACTTACTGTACTTGAATCCAATAGAAGTATGAATAATACACTTTGGAGACGACTACTACTCCTCAGACTGAATGTATTTAATATGATAAATACAAAGTTGAAATGATACTGATTCTCAGAAATATTAATGTCATAAATGAATTGATTTTTATTTCATAAACCTCCTTTTCTTGAAAGATTATAAGTTACAGAATTTTAAGCAATAATTAACAGTTATTCTTGGCTGAACTTACAAAAGAACTCTTCTTAAGGTAATAAAATAATCACAGGATGAAATATTATCAGAATATTCTACTTTGGCTAAGGGAATGAAGCAGTTGCATAAAATAAACTATGATAGTAATGTACAATGTTTTCTTTAAATTTAGAAACAGGTTGAGATTCAACTAAATTCGATAATACTGGTAAGGGACTTCTAATTTGCTTCTTTAGAAAGATGAAATATCCATTAAATCTTTACTCATTCTACAAAACTTAACTCCAGAAGATGATGTAACAACAGTAAAATGAAGTTAGGGCTTAGGATGGCAACATCCGTTCGAAAATTAGCTACGAACATTTTATCTTTATCTCAGATATACATTAATCATGACTAAATTAATTTGTAATAACATAGGGCACACCAACGTATGCAGCCCCAGAAGTGTTAAAAGGTTGCTACATTACTTGCAGTGCTGATATATACTCTTTTGGGGTAACCTTATGGCAATTGCTGTCACGTGAAATGCCATATTTTGGAGAGGATCTACATAGTGTCATTTATAAAGTAAGTTTTGGTTTACAATCATTTATATAAAAAATGCCAGAGTAACAATTGCAACATTAAATTACTTTGGCTCATAACATGAAAGAGTAAATTGAAATAACAACATAACATTCATACTGTAAAAAATATAAACATCTCATTAATTACTTATGATAAGCTACTATTTCGAATGTAACATTCAATTAACCACAAGGAAATAGAATTTTAAGTATAAGTTAGTACGTAAAATTATGAATCACTGAATATATTACTGGTACTGAATGAATATAATGTTGAAATCATGAAGAAACTATCTTCTATTCCAGGTGGTCACACAAAATTATCGACCGAGAAAACTAAAACCGAAAAGCAGTAAAGAGGGCAAATACATTAAACTGTATGAAAAATGTTGGATGCAAAACTATGTGGAAAGACCGACTGCCGAAGAAGCACTCTTGCACATATTAAAGATTTCTAAGTAGATTATCTTAATCACAATATTTTGAGATAACGTTTATACATACATGGCAAAATAAACAATGCTTATAATTATATCTGAACAAAAGTCAAATAATAATAATTTTTAATAAATTTTATTACGTTTTCCCAGTTTGTTCATTTACAAGTCACTTCAGCGGAACGTCATGAAAAAAGAATAAGGGTGTTTGTACACGGACTGTACCTATGTCACATGTAAATACCACACTTGTTTGGTTGCACATACATCCTTCTGTTGGCCAACAAAATTTTTTTCTCATTAAAATTATGAAACAGAATTGGTATCTATTATCCATTGTAGGATAGCTTCTTCATTTTTGATACAAAAAATAGTTGAGACATGGCTATAGTTATGTTCATATGTCTGGTGCATCTCCACCTGGAATTAACTGTAAAGAAAGCCATAATAACACTTATAGGGATTGAACATAATTGGTAATAGATATGATAAAGGCATCGATATGCTAAGATACTAACCATGGTAATGTTGGTCCCATTCAGTAAAATTTGATCATGGCGAGTTACTCTTTTTCCTTCCGCAGTAGTTTCGTATTCTATAACTTCTTCTAGTAAGATATTTACAAAGTCGTCAAAACCTAATAACGTACCAACGATTTCTTTGTCATTTTTCATTACTATATGTATGCGGGAGCCGATACATTTATCCACCAACTCTGCAAGATTAAGAACGTGCGTTACCATCAAAAGTTGGGAGTAAGGGTAATGATAATTTACAAGTGCTTAGATTAGTTTTTCTTAAGCAATTTAAGTGTATAGTTTAAATCAAATTTTAAGAGTTATGAAATGGAATAACATACCCAAAGGTAGTATAGTTGTAGGATTCGAATTGACGGAAGCCGCCATTTTGACTGCTAAGGCTAGTGATTCGATAAGCTTAAGCTTCAGAAATAACCAATGGGAGTGACTGTAAGAAAGCCTTTGTAGTTGAAACAATATGGCGTTGTGAGCAGACGTTCGTTTAGTCAGTTTGCCGATGTTACACAGAGGTTGTGTTGATGGTAGTTGTGGATGGTGATTAGTGAAATAGTGATTAAGAAGAAACTGTGAAGGATATCACTAAAACTTTGGTAAGCCATAAATTTAATCATATTTACAGAGCAAGTAATGTTTTGACAGCAATGCCAATGTATGCAGGAGTGTCATCTACTCTTGTATTGATGCAAGGCATGTATTTTTCAAAACTACCTTGGGATATAAGAAATGCTTTCCATGTAGTCATCGATCTTGAAAGAGTGAGACTACGTTTTCTGGCCAATTTCTTGAGTATCCTTGCTCAAGTGTTGAATTTTATGTTAAGTATCAGCTTAAACGGAAAATTAGATTTTGTGATATCCAATTGTATGTGTATAACTATGTGATAAGCCATATATTTTATGACTAAACTGTTATTTTTGAATTGTGGTCTAATTTGAAAAAGAGCTAGGAGTGTGTTTTTGTTGAAATTGTTTTGTTTACTGCTCTATATTTCGAGGATTTCGTTACTCCCATCATATGTTCATTCATTCTTTATATCCATGAGAGAGATTTTTGTTTCTTTCATATGACCCAATCGTAATGTAGAGGAGAAACTTGTAAATTTGTTTATTTCCCACAAACATAGGCATGAAAATCCAGTGATTATGGTTGTATGATTTAGCGCAACCGCAGAAAGTAATGGTAATCTTCACGGAAATTGATGATTTCAATTTTTAAGTACGTGTAGGACGTGTCCTATTCTTCGAATTTTCAGTTTAAACAGACATGTTATTCATTGTCGATAATTTGGATCTTGCTAGTCATTTTTGGTAACATAGTCCTTCGTCAATGATTTAACCTTATGCTGTCCGTCCGTGGTGGTGTTTGTACCTTGTTATGATGATTATCATGGATTAATGAAGAATAAATAAAGAATTCTGAGATTATTTTAAGCTTTAACTAACTTTCTACGCTTCCTAAATATGATGTTTGATATATTAGTGTCTTACTGGATTGTGAAAATGCATTAAGCGAGTTGTACCGAAATGCTATAGCTTATAGACAGACGATGATTTGCAGTAGTCATAGTTATTTGAAATATGAGACTAGAACTCATTCTGATACAAAATTTTATGCTTGTAATGAGCCGTTTACTTTGCTATTAGTGCACTTCTGGTAGTTATCCTGTCTTTCAATTTAAGAAATCACTTTGCAATACTGTTTTTGCACTTAAGGAAGTTATCCTGTTTTGCAAGTTAAGAAATCATTTTGCATTAATGTTTTCATTTTAAAATCGCCTTTAACACTGCTTATATGCTGTGATCGATGATTACTTGTATTTCATTAATCGCATAATATTTCTTATTCCTTTTACTTTATTCGTCTGTTTCAAACGTAATTGAATGTTAGTATGTTAGTGTTAGTCTTTATAAGAATGATGTAAGTACCATTGAACATCTATCGAAGACGTCTTTACTCTCTCGCACGGGGAAAAAATTGGAAGTTTTGTTATGATTAAAATAAATATTTTCGCTGTTAAATCCTGTGTTAAATATTTGCTGATTATTAAGCCAGAAGAAGAGTGCGAATTGATTTTTAAATGAGTTTGCGAAAATAGTTAACGAGTCAGAAACCGTTTGCATTACAGCGTTTCGAAATTTCATTCCATTCGCTGGAATTTTGTAAATAAGTAATATTTATTATTAATCATGTTACATACAGGTTTTTCAGTTTTTGTTTGGGAATCTTTTCTGTTTACTTATAGTAACCACATTTATTTCAATTGCTGTCTTATTTAGTCTCTAAATGACAACATTTTGGTTTGTAAATAAATAGCTTCTCAAAAAATGTACATGTTCATTTTTGTATTTGGAGTGGTCGGGAATTTTCCTTCCCAAAGATAATCAATAAATTATTTTTTTTTTTGATATATACGAAGAAATCTAAATCGAGTCAACCAGGAAATCAAATCACACAGAATAATTTCTACCTTGGGATTTTTCCTAGGTGCACGCCTTTACGTTCACAGTTGCTTATACCCCTTGCCTTGTGAAATCATCCCTATTTCATACCTTTATTAGAAACAAAATAATTTTACGTATTTCTTTATTTTGAAGTTTATTCTCTGATAAAGTATCGAAATCGCGGAGGTACGGGATAAATGAGACAGATACCTGAAATATGTTTTTCCGTCCAGTTATCCTAGTAATTGGTAACCGATTGCGCCTTAGTTACCTAAAAGTGATACCTAAGTCGGAATACTCTTTCATAATTTCATTATATTTTGTCTTCCCACTAGCAGTGTAAAAAGTTGGGTTAGGAATTTAATTATGCAGAGGTATTGAAGTAATAGTAGACTGTTATTCTTAGAAATGGCCATGGTTACTTCAGATACATTTAATACTTATTTGTTTATAGTTCGACTTGAAATTCCTACAAAAAGCAAGCCGCTTTTCTTGTCAATGTTGCTTTTCCTCGAGTCCTCCTCAATCTTATCCTCTCCTGTTATTTCATACATCATCTGCTTCGGTGACCCGTTCCTATATTCACTTTTAGTTTTATAACTCCGTTAATCTCTTCAGCCTCTTCTCTTTCACGAGATATAATAGTGTTTTGTTGGTCTTCCTTTTCCCTAATAACCATTCACATTCTTTTTGTACACAATTTTAGTTAACCTGCTTCCATTCATCCTATGTGTATTTCTATAGCAGCTTAAAAAAGTTTTCATTTATTTTCCAATTTCATTTCCGGTAACGCATTTTTAGTCCTCATTCATCCATATTTTGCTTATTCATTAGTTATCTAGTAATTATCTATCAATCTGTATCTCCCTTTTATGTCATTTTATATTAGCTTCAGATTCGCTCGTTTACTAAATAAAGTTGTGTATCCCGAAGATTAAGCGGTTATAAGTGAGTTATCATGAATGTTTAATCAATATTTAAGTCATAATTGAAAATAATAGTTGAAGGATTTGAAAGAGGAGGTCCAGCTTTTTATATAGAGGTATATTCCTTAAACGACGTGTTTTTCATTTAAAATATTCGATATCCCAATCTCTTTGAAGAAGTTTCAACATATTAATCCATCCTAATGAATGAAATTAGTAAATACACTTTGTTTACGTTCTTTCAGTGCTGCAATTTACAAGAAAATCGTTTTATTTTGAATAAGGAAGATAAACACTTAAAATAATAAACGGAATGAGGGGGTTAGTCGTCGCCTAAGTGATAACATTAGTAGTAGTAGTAATAGTATTGTTAAAAGTGCTTCGACAGCTTAGGTCATTTCGCACGTAGCCTCCCACCGGGAATCGAACCCTGGACCGCTTTCACCGAAGTCAGACACGTTGCCCACTTGGCTATCCGGGAGCCCAACATTAGTAGTATTCGTATCTCAAGTCACACCAGAATAATGTTATTTATGCGTGAGGACATATCCTTTGTGCGTGTTGTTAATAAATGAGAAGTACGACTCGTAAATTTTTCTCTCGTAGGGTGTTACAGGTTTTTATTGCACGAAGGGAATGCATTCATTGGAGCCTATTAGCTTGTGTTTACTTATTTTTTGCCGATTAATTCCTTAAAATTTGTTATTTTTGAGATGTTTTCATTAATGTTATACGTGATGTTTTAATCTAGGATATTCTTTACGGTATACACTGCTCAATGTAAAAAAAGTTAGCATTATTATTTAGGTTTTTAGTAAAAAACTGCTTTCTTAGGGGGATTTTTTTATAATGCTTTGCTCCATGAAAAGTGCCAGTATGTATACCCAACATTGTAAATTATTTTTATACTTTTTTATTTTTATTTATATTTGTAAATTAATTAATTTTGCGACTTTATGCCTTTGATTGAAGTTTTTGAACCGATTTCTTAACTTTCAATTAGATCGACCTTTTCCATTAGTATTGTTTTGTATTAAGAATTTTTATTCATCTAATGTGTGCGTGATATCAGAGTGGAAATTTTAAGCAGTGCCTTGCACCGAAGTTTGACTGCGGTTATTACCTTTCTATGTAACATTCTTTCCAAAATTTCAATGATAATACAAATTTACTAATTAGGTAAATCAAGATTGAAGGCTATTAAAGAGTGTTGATTGTGTCTATGCATACATCAACAGTGAAAAAAAATTAATAATTATTGCTGTTATTCGTTGTAGAAGGAGATTTTGCGCCTTAAATTAGGCAAAATTCACATTTGACCTCCCTTACTTTCATTCTCATAAACTTATAACTTTTCGTGGTTTTTTGTTTTACCAATGAAGTTTGGCAATGCTTATTTAGTTGATTAATATCGGCTGATATCGGGATAAAGGCAGGGTAGAATAACTTTTTAATCACAATAAGTTTCACAAAATAAGAGTTTATTTTGGGGAATATTTATTTTGTGATTAGATAGTTATTTTCCTATGCAGTTCTACCAAGTATCGCTCGCAAATTTTTATTTTTCTGTTGATCAAGTATGAATTTACTCAGGACTATTGAAGTGAAATAAATTACCACCAGTTACATTCTACGATTTTGTTGATGACAATTTTGAACCGCTGCTCTTTATTGGACTCGTTAAGTAATTCTCGACCGTGGGCCACTTGAAGAATTTGCTGGTAGAATCCGTTTGTGGGAAAAGCATTTATTTATGGGAACTTGTAGGACTTGACGCATTCATCATCAATATCATTTACATGTTAATGAGGTATTGATCATTGCTGTTTAGAATCATTACAACTCCTGTTAATTAAATATTATTGAGTAATGCTGGGTATTTTATGTCCGGCTTTCTGTGTTGGGCCTCACCTTCCGAATATTCTTTCGTTTTAAATGTTCTTCTATTGCACGGGTGGCATTTGTGGTAGCCTATGGCACGAGAGAGAATTTTTTGAAAGGCGGAACTCTGATGGCACTATCCTTGTTGTGTTTTCTTCACTTAAATGAGGAAGCTCTAGAGTAAATAAGCGTGGATTCTGTTCATGACCAATGATAATTAATGATATTTTACGTTAATTAATACATCTTAATCCCATCGTTGATATAATAAAATAGTTTCAGCATGTCACTCAATGGTATGGTACCGCATGAACCCGCAAGTCATTGATATTTAGCAAATATGGCACTCTTGCCTCTAATTTTTCACCATCCCTGTCCTATCGCATGCAGGATTAAATACTTGCCAGATGTTGAAACCTCTCTTTATAAAGTTGAAGTGTTATTAGATTAGTAATCCCAATGTCGAGTCAGTACATATATGTGCGAAATGATCATAGTTTACAAAGAACTTTTAACAGTATTACTACTACTATAAAAAATTCGAGCGATAAGGTTAATATTTGTTCTCAATAATCGAAATTCTGACCTAGGGTTCGTTATGGGCTAGAACAATTAATCTGATTTGATTAAAAGGCATTTAGGACGAAAAGGTATGGTGGTTACTTTTGCGTAACGATTACTTCGGTTTTGTTTCTCTCATTTTTTATTCCATTATTATCAATACTCTGTGCATTTGTATATGAAAGTTATTTTTTTATTCTTGACTGAATAAGTGGAGTGCCGCTAGTGGCAAAATGTAACGGGTCACAAAATCCAAAAACCACCAAAAACGGGATAGTCAAGCCTAACGCGCGTTTCACAATCAAAGAGTGCATCTTCAGAGGCGAGAAAAGTGACATTATATTCCTGACTGTTAAATGATTACGAAATTCGTTTGAATGTACGATCGTAGTCCTTCGCGTCTTATTTGAAGAGGAAATTGCAGTAAGAACGTTTTGTGTATCATACTGATATATTTGCACTTCAGTTTATATATATTGGAAAATGTGAAGTTCATTTATTGGTACAGAAAAGAATACAATTTTTTATACTTTTATGTATTTGTTTCTTTCAAACCACTCGAAGTTTTAATTTCCCCTAGTACTTTTCCCTCTACTTTTTTATATAATTCATTGATTTAAATACGGTGCTTTAAGTTGTAGAGTATAAATAGACCTGGAAATAAATCTGTTGCTCGGATGAAAAATAGGCGACAAAGAGGCGGGAAATTTATCGACGTTTAATTCTTGCCAATGATGTTCGCGCTTTGTTCAAGATTGTTGTTCATTGTTGATTGATTATATAAAGCGATCGATTACTTTAAAATGTTTATTGGCCCTGAGTGTAATCATTGATATTAATTAGGTGGACATTCGATCAGATATATTTCAACGTCCAAAAGCCCGTTAATGCATTAATTATAATTAATTAAAGCAGAGCTTTATTTCTAAATAAATTTCCCGCCTTTAATGATTTTCATTACTATCAATAGACTCTGGCAAGACTTTGTGATACGAAGCCATAACGAACGGACGAAAATGAAAACAACTTTTGTTTTTCTTTTTGTCAGTTCGTGATTTTCATTAATATTATTAATAACTTATTTAATACATACAGGAAATATCCCAAATAAAATGTGTTATAATAGATTGACAAATAGCAAATAGTACATTATATTGAAAATGATAGGTAATACTAATAATAAAAGTAATTTAAAATAAGGAGAAAGGCATAGAAATTAAGGAATAGAGAACAAGAGTGAAAGTATATACAGAAATTACAAGATACTTGGCGATTGTTGAAGTTTCCTTCGTATCGCCGATATGGAATCACGAAAAAAGTCAGTGTTTGTCAGGGAAATAAATTTATTAGTTTCCCTTGCGATTTGGGATAGAGGCGAGTACCTATTTGCATTTACTCTACAAGAGGGTTCATCTAATTTAGGCATGCTCCTTCGTATGCGGGTTGGCACTGCAATTCCAATTTTGCTGATGATCTGGGGGCAGTCAATGCGATTGGAGAACAGTTTCTTGAGAAAGAGGACGTCAGCGACCTTTCTCCTCGACTCCAATAGGGGGAGGTTGAGTCTGTGACGAATTTGGGGGTATTTGTCGTGGCTGCAGTCCCAGTCTATTAAAAAAAATCCTTTTAACAAAACGCTGCTGAATCCTTTCAATGGCGTACATTTTTTTCAGATGGTATGGGTTCCAGGAGATACTAGCATATTCGATGACAGGTCTGTCAATATTACAAAAAGAGGTGAGAGCTGTTTGGAGGGAGAAATTTCTGACTGCGTTTATTTTGATAAAGCCGAGGAGTTTATTGTAGATAGTGGTGGTGTGCGCTTTGAAATTCAGTGTACTGTCGAGGATGATACCGAGGTCTTTAATTGCTTCTACCTTTGAAGAGGAATATCTTTAAGGGAGTATGGGAAGTTGAAGGAGTTTTTTTGAGCGAAAAAGATTTTACTTTACGTTTGGAGATATTTAGGGGTAGTAACCATTGAAGCAGCCAGCAGTAAAGGCTGTTAATGAACTACCCCTAAATAATGGTAAGACTAAAGCGTGGCAGCGTATCCGAGCATAGGTGATGTCCCCTATTCCTTAAGTTCAGACTTGTATGCTGATTCATATATTGAGTTACAATTACATGATGAAAAAGCGAAAGCGTCGCATTTTGAGGAAAGAAAAAACCGATGCTAAGCATGACTTTGCTTAAAAATTTAGCTGTAGGTGAATTTTTTCGTTGCCTCTGAGTAAGTGCTGAGCTGTGTCACAAACTTAGGAAAAATTTTAAAATTACTTTAAATCCATTCATATTTACATCAATCGACGATGTTAAAGGGTCACCACCTCGGACCCTGCGCTCGCTGGAACGTTTTCGGTCAAACGTGACGTATGGCAAACCCGTCTCAGGCATGAAAAGAGAAATATAAACTCGACGACTTGCAGATTCTTGCTATTTATAGTTTTTCTTTCAGCGGTCATTCTTGATGATTTCTTTAGTCGACCTTTTATTAATATATGTCTAGCGTATTTATTCGCTATTATTATACGCCATGATATTAATTTCAATCTGTTGAAACAGACAGCGCTTCCCAGTATTTTCTTGACTTTGTGACTATTTGAATTAAAGTTAGTTCATTATAATTAACAAACTTTTTATATTAAGCGCGTAAATAACGTACACTATACATTTAATAACTTTGTCCTTGTCCAATTTTTCATGAATACTTTTTACAAATATAGAGATATTTTCCTTAAGTTTTTTTAACAGGAATGGAATTGTGGAACTAATTTCTTTTTAATACAGCGAAACGTTTGGAACACAGGCACGAAGATTTACGCAACAGGAGGGCATTTTTATAAGTGGTAATTTGCAATCCTTTTCAAGGGTTGTGAATGGCACCACGCGTGTTCTTTGCGGACTCACATTTCTATCGGTAGCCTGCGAGATGGGTTGGAGTTGTTTCTCGCTGTTATCTGAACGCCATCGACCAGACTGAGCCATGGTGTAATTGGTGGCTCTTGGAAATACGAAGGAATCTTTGAAACACTCCATAAAAGAGCACAGATGGAGCTATTTCAAATACCCTCATTGAAGACATGAAAGAAATCGCTCAATTCTTTTTAACTCCTTAGTTTTTATGTATTGTCGGGCTTGGTGTAGGGATCTGCGATTTATAATAACAAGTCTTTAACTTTGTCAAAATACTGTCTCTTTTCGATGATAACTACATTGTTTCCTTTGTTTAGGGATACAATGACGGTTGTTGCAGTAAACACAGAAAAAGAAGAACATTTCCGATAAATTTCAAATTGTTAAAGAAATCAAGATTTAAAATCATTAACATAGCAAGAATAAGATTAACTGCAAATTTAGCCTTCGAATGAACAAAGTTGGATGGAAATCCCTTAAAATGTATGTATTTTAATCAATGGAGGAAGAAAGCCTTGCACACTCGAATATTAAAAATCGCGTGAAATCTTTCGGAAACACATTATTAGCTCCGAGGTTCGATTCATGTTGTTTCTGGGGTTGAAAATAAGTTTACACAGGAATGTAGAAATGAAACGCAGTTTACCGCGTCTCAAAATCTAGCCGTTTCTGAGATAGGGAGGGGTACAGACAGACGGACTCTTCGCAAATTGTATATAATATGATAGTAATAGTTATTTATTTCGATTACACTCATCTACGCAGATACATTTTTTTGATGGTGTCATGGTAAATTCAAGAGAGTATAAAAATTTCTGTTATTATTTCCTATTTTTCAAATTGTTTGTTTCATTTAATTGACTACTTCAGCCTTTCTGCGGGGTAACATTCTGGGATGAGGCTACACGGTTACCGCGCTATTCCGCAAGCGCTCTTTTCCAAATTTATGGTTAAAACGGGCGGAGAAGCTAATATCTGGCGAGCATGTTTTCACGTTTCGGTGCATTTCAATTTTTTGTTAGTTCACCATCTGTATAGATACCTTCATTCCCGATTTTGACCTTGCCAAGAGGTAACCGACCACCTGTTTGATTTGGGATGAGAGCATTGCAGCGGCATTACCAGGCCCTCGGGTCCTCCGATGTATTCCACCAGGAGCAATCGCTTCTGATTGCATTTCGACCTGAGGCGGTAGAGAATCTAACGTGGTATACCCTTCTGGTTGCATGGATGCTTTTTTGCACCTCTCTTTCGGAAGGTATGTACGCACATAATACCAAAGGTTGGATGTAAATGCGACATTTCGGTTCTTTGGTAAATGTTATTACGCGCAATTATTTCATAGCAATCTATCCTTAGAGACGGGCTTCAAAGGTTTTGTTGTCTAAATTTCATTTGAAATGGTTGAATCGGAAAAATTTGCACAGAAAATAATGCTAAAAATCTTTTATTTTTCTCGGTGAACGTCGAGGTTCTCTGAGTACACTAGTGTGCCGCGTCACGCCGGTTGCGAAGTTCTCTTTTAAGGGGCTAAAAAGTAAAATTTTCACTTTCGTACTTCATCAATGGCACGGTCGGTGGTTATTGTAATAGCGACCTTGATTTCATCGGTTTCTACGATTTCCTTCTTTGATTAGTGAACAGCGCTGACTTATCTACTTTCCTCTGTCGATTCGCGTGGAAGTGACCTCCTTAGCCGTCGTAATTGACTAACCGGTTTCCATAACATTTTTGAATTACTGGAAAATTATTCGTTATGAAAGTGGCGATTGTTCTGGTGGTTTCTTTGTTATACAAG
Organism: Ladona fulva; assembly: GCA_000376725.2. Classification (NCBI taxonomy): domain Eukaryota; kingdom Metazoa; phylum Arthropoda; class Insecta; order Odonata; family Libellulidae; genus Ladona; species Ladona fulva. The sequence goes on from KZ308656.1 coordinate 415,321, forward strand.
GCGTATATCCTAATTTTCCTTTCATTTCCTTTTCTCGTGAGAAAAAACTCTTGGTTGCTGTAATGGTGGGAAGAAATTTCGCGCCTCAGCCCTCCACACAATTAACGACATCGTGTGGAAGGGAAATTTTACCGAAACCATTTGATCGTCTGAAAGGGATTGGCGAAGCTAAAAACGTTGCACGTTTTCAAATTCGCAATCTTCCCTTTATGATCATATAACCAATCACTTCCAGCGGAAGGGAAATGATTCTTTCTCGTGAGAGCGGAGTTTTCTGGAACTGTTTGGTTACTTGTGAAAATAGGCGATTGTTCTCCCCAAGACCTTGAGGTGCACTAAAGAAGATTTTTTGTAAACATGCCGTAGTTAGGAGAGTGGCCGAGTATGTTATCAGTTCATTATATGTATGGTATGTTTCCCAGTTTATTTCTTGGTCGATATACATAAGTACGAATGAATTGTTAGAAAATATTCTCCTGAAAAGGAAGGCGAGAATTCCCTTAGGTGCTTTCTCAATTATTACCGAATAGAGTTATATACTAAAGAAGTAAGAACAAATAGTAATTTCCATAGAATAATTTCCTCCTCCTGTAGAAATAGCTTAGTGTTTGTTCTTACTTCTTATTGTTGGTATGGCGTCCTTTCACTAAGTAGAGCTTGGACGTATTTGATTCTATTATTTACTGTTTTGAATTCCTATAATTCCCTCTACAAAGTATGAAACTTAATTCTAAAATTTTTTTACATACATTGTTTAGAAATCGGAAGAAATTTTAAGTTCAATCAATGACTAAGTTCTGCACTCCTGTTTTTTCCCCTTTGAATCGATCATTCGTTTCAACTTTTATTATTTTACGCCTTTGAACCTTCGTTGTTTTTTATGGATGATACAAATTAGGAATTATTTTTCTCCTCGGGAAACAATGTAAAATTTCGTCATGCTTCTTATAGACTGAATCGGTTATTTTCTGTATTTGCAACCTTACGCTAGGCCATTCAGTAATACATGTCAGAAATTACGAGAAATTGTCCAATCCAGTTATTGTTCAGTCGTTGGCATCTTCGGTCATACAAAGTTATTATAAATTGAAAAGATTTTTGCAATCGCTTCTAGCTATTTTTAATTTTGTTATCGTGATTTTAGTGTTTCATATTAGAGCATATTAATCTACATTTTAATTTTGAACTTTCCTAGATATTTAAATTTGTTCCAGTTTGCCGAATTGATTATGCTCCGTCGAAAGGAAAAAAATTAACTTTTTGGGATTATGAAAATTATACCGAATCGATTTGTATTTCCGGTGAAGAATTTATTTGGTAGCTAGAGTTAATATTTATCACTTATCGGATTTTATTTTCTTTAAAAAAGATAGGAGATACATTATCGTGCTGGCTTCCATCAGATAAAAGATATAAATGGTAGAAAAGGATATCTTAATGCTGAATGGGTTAGTTATTATAAATATCAAAAGAAGCTACGTAAATGGATTGTGGATCGGATTCAAGATTAAGGTGATTGGATTTAAGGATCAAGTTTGGCCTCATTGCATAAGATTTTTTATTGCATAAGATTTCTTTCAATAAAACTACTAACCGAATCAATTTCGATGGATAAGGTAGGCCTCATCTAGTTGTATTTCTTAGTAAATCATCTGACATTTTGTTAAATATCTTTCTCGGTGTACACGCATTAAAAAGAACCCCAACCCAATATTTCTAATCCTTTTGGGGTTTAATTTATATTTAATATATTTTCATCTATTTAGTTTAGATTTAAAATCTTACCACCTAAATAATTGTTTTATTACCTTAATAATGTGTGCAAAATATTGTCGATAAATTGGCGGTTGCACCATATCTATACCAATTTTTTATCGATTGTTCGATTTTTCGTCACGGAAGTTTTCCGATCTTTGGCTGATACTTTCAACTATAACTCCTTGTTGCTCATATTAAGTCTTACAGTTTTAAAAGTTATATTTTGTCTTAAGAAACCCCTGAAGAAGAGCAGGTGATCAGCAGGCGATATCTTTCTTATAGCTTCTCTCGCGATCGTTATTTTCGTTTCATGATTACGAAAACCATCTGCTCTTTTGCCAGGAGAGCGTTATTGACAAATTACGTAGGTGTCACTGAGAGTCGGGTCGTCCGGCTGCTCTGCCCACAGTGTCTGCCCCACGCTGCCAGCACCGCTTCTCCCCTAACAACCGCAACTTCCACCATGCAGTACTCATGCCCAAGCGTATCTGCTCACCAAGGACTCCTGGCCAGTTTTCACTCTGTATATTGATTTCCATGGTCCGCACTGAGGGAGCCGCTCTCGACCAAATAACAGACGGGCGGATCTCAATCTTGCTCTTGCGTGCGGTGCTTCAAATGCACGGAAGTTTTGGTGCTGCGAGGGTGGGAAAAGACGAATTAGAACCTGTCGGGCGCTTCTCGCTTCGTTGATCCCCATTCGAAGAATATTTTTCATGCATTTCCTCCTCCTATTCATTATTTAACAGCGAATCTCAGCTCATTAGTTTCTTTATTCGAAAAGGGAAAGAAATGTTTGTGTCGTTAAGCGTTGACCTGCCTAATAGATAGCATGCCTACTTTGATAGAAACGTTTGCTTTACATGAGACGAATGCTGCGTTATAGTTGTTTTTCGAAGTATTCAAATACACTCGATAAGATAATCCTCCACATTTGGTAAAGAATTCCAGTTTGCGCTTTTCTAGGTGATTCTTATATTTATATGTAATAAAGTGTATCGACCATGCTTTCGGAAAAATTTAAGCTTCGAAAGAAATCTCACTAACAGAAAAAGATTTCACTATTATATTCGCAGTCTTTGAAGAGATCAAAGTCGAGAACCTTTCTGCTTAAAATGTGTTTATTTCATATTGATTTCGAGGAAGATTCATTCTTGTTTATTTTAGTATATAAGGAGGAGTTGTAAATTATATTTTTCGCGAAGAATGTATTTTCAAATGGTGTTCCTTTTCCAAAAATACTTTTATGGATAATTTAGCCTTACATTATTTTCAAGAAATTCTACTTGCTCCCTTCGAGACTACTCGAGTAGTAGTTGGGTTGTCTTTGTTATTGATAACATTCAATAAGAATGAATAATTGTGTATGTATAGCAGGTTCTTTGTTTATGGAATCACCCGTATCCATGTTTAGAATGAGTTACTTTTGTCAGAAATTGTGTGCATATCTGATAATCTCTGCTAGCCAATGGCCTATTTTGCACTGTATCGATGTTGGAAAACTAACTTATAACTTAACTAAATAGTCGATTTTGTTTAAATTTTAATGAGCTCATAATAATCATTTTTAATGCCATAGTTGCCGAATTTTACAATCGCTGTAAAATTGACATTGATTTTAAATTTTATTCCTTGAATTATTTTTAACTTCGCCCCTATTTGCTTGAATAATTCAATAAGAATACTAACCGGTTTCCATAACATTTTTGAATTACTGTAGCTCTAAAATGCCCAGAAAAATTATTACCATTTTATAATGCCTAGTGTATGAATTGTTAAGCTATTAGTAACTTTTCTTTCTCGAAGACTATTCTTAACTCTGAACTGAGAACAATGACTTCTTATCCGCCAAGAACTCCGGGGAAAGAAATACTTCACTTGACCTATTTTATAATTATATGTATATTCTCATTTATTTAAAGTTTCCTTATTATTTGTACTATTCCTTTTTCTCCTCCGGCTTCTATTATTGATTTTGATCAAAGTATACTTAGTGAAGTATTCTTTATTGTATACGATGTACCTGTTAAAATGATATCAAATAGATGTAAAGTTTATTTTTCATAACCATTTCTAGGTAGGCATGTAATTTATGGGAATCTTTAAAAAATGTTATCTTGCATATTCCATTTAGAAGACTGTAACTCCGTCAAAATGAATATATTGCATGTGAATTTTTGAATTGGTAAAATTATAATTTTAATATAAATTATTACTTGCGAAATTCGATTGGTGCAAATTTCTTCTTACTTTTTAAAGACCGTGAAATACTCTGGATAGATACTTGCACAGAGTAAATCCGATTCGCCATAGTGAGAAATAGTTAATAATAATTTATGTATTAATTGTTCGGTCATAAAAGATGGCAAACTGCTGATACGTTCATCGAAAGTAGGATTGCCGTCTTACCCTTGGAAGCTTTTGTTGGCAAGATCCATCGCTTTGTTTTCCATGCATTGCGCTCTACTGCCCCAAACGGTGCAGACGATGGCCAAGTGAGTTGCAACTTCTGCACTCGCTTGGCACAGTTTTATTTAAGTTTTCCCCTGAGTTTAACCGGCGTAGTCGCGATTCGAATCCAGCGTCCATGAAGCCTCTCCTTTCATAGCCCTTTTGAAGCACCGGCCCTCGTCTGCGTGACACCGTGGGGGAGGGTGAAGTCGTGAGCGGGGGCGTGTAGCAGTGGGTGGCAGCGACAGGGTGTACAGGAGCAAGGGAAGGCGAATGGATGAGAGTTTTCGAGAGAACTCCGGGAGTTGCGTCTATGGCACAGTGGTGTGGAGTCACGGTCGCTTGGACATGCGCCCGTGCGAACAGAACGTGAATACGCATTGTCGTTGTGACTCCATTATGCATGGCATATGGAGTCCCACGTTTCACGGTTAACATTAGTATGCCGATAGTCCCTCGATGGCTACTCCATGGGGTGCTCTTTCTTCTCAAAAAGTCCAGAAAGCTATAGTTAGAATCCTTTGTCATGGTGGTGGATTTTTTTACTCCGATCACTCCTCACCATCCGGAAGTTTTGCGAGCAGTGGATGCCTCTTTCGTTTAGATATGCTCCACCCGGTCTGCAAAGAAATATCTTTGTGTTGTGATGGGGTCTCCACAGATACAGCAGTGTGATATTTAGTGGGTGTCCTGGTTTGCTTGTTATCTTTATAATGGTGGTGATGTAGTGGTAAAATCTGGCTGGCAACGAATTTTGTTTACATTAGACCTTCTGATAAATAGTATAGTAGAGCTCTTGTGGTGAGAATTGTTACGTTGATAGAATGCACAAATGCTACCTGTATCCGAGTACACAAAGTGACTTTGCGCAAAAATGTGTTTGCCCACTATCGCACGTCTCTTATTCTAAATGTTCAAAGGGTAACTGGTTGACGAGCTTTCTGATGGCTATTGCGTTCGCTTTGGTGAAGGCGGTCCCAGGTTCGATTTCCGGTGGGAGTCAATATGTGTGCAGTGATTTTAGCTGTCAAAGCTCTTTCAACAATACTACCACGATAACTGATTCACTTTTTGAGACGCATTATTTAAAAGATATGTGTAAAGAATTTCCTTTGAAATCGTGTTAATGTAGGTAATGTAATTGAAGTTGCTGGCGAATTTTAGAGCAATTTAATGAGTCGGTGACATTTATTTTGATAAATCGATATATTAATAAATGCATTTTTGGGTTTCTGTGTAATAGTGGGTATTAACGCGCACGCCTATACGCGTGTATTTACCTCTACCTTTGTTCTATCATGGCTCATGTAATGTCACTAGCAAAAAAGATGTCAGAGATGCAGAGATCGAAGTTACAAACGGAATCACAATCTAAAAATTCTCGACGTCCTTCCAACCTAGGTTTCTTCGTGCACAGCTCTTCTCTCTGTAGATTTTCATCCGCCTTAGTCCTTGTTCAGGTGTCTCAAGAAGCGTTTTCACTCTCGTGCGCATGATTTTTTTCACACCAAGCGAGCCTTTCCTGGGCTCGCTCGTACGTGACTTCATTGTCGAATTGCGTGGGAAAACTAGTGCACGCGATGTGTCACATGGGTATCATTGAAAAAGCTGCACCTAACTTTTGTTTCGATTTAAGAAAGTATCTTCCAAGTTAAATTTCCCTCCCATATCCGTCTCATCTCCTATCGGTAAACCTGATGGGTAATTGCTCCTATCAAGTCCAGGGGCTCCATTCACACGTGTATTCAGACTCACTCTAATGTCATCGACCCATTTCAAACTCTTCTTCTCGGCGTGAATTTTACTCCTTTATCTCATCCTTTTCTGTCCGTATCATTTTATTTTTCCTGCATAGGAAACGAGGCAGGCCTAAGAATCGACAAAAGTATTGGTTTCCAAAGTGCCCATTTCCTCGGCTCCCCATAAACCTTTCACTCCCCCGTCTCCGTTCGGTTTTCTTCTTCGGCTCCATTCTTACCTTATGCATCCGCTCCCGTTCTTCCCGTCGCTCAGCCAACTCGATTTTACACTCCACTCTCCTTTTTTCTCTCGGTTTTTCCCCTACCTCATCACGTGCGCCCTTCTTCCACTCCTCCGTCTTAAAGCAGCGGAAGATTCCTTTCATCTCCACGACGACGTCCTCGGATCAGAAAAGTCGCCAACGCTAGTGTTTCCTCTCCTCTCGTTTGTCTCGCAGTTTTAAAAGGCAAGTGCGAAGGAGAACCCGTCTCAGCTCACGTTCCTCACCCTTACCCCTTCTCCAATCCTAACCTTTGAAAATCCGGAGGAAATTCACCCCGGCTTTTCTTCGCATCCGCCTGCCATGCTAATCACGCGTACGGGAGGTGGTCTCCTTAGTCGCGAAAAAGAGATACATTCCGGGTCGTTAAAACACTCCGCAGCTCTCCTCGTTTCCCTTTCCTGGCTTTCGCAAGGTGTACGAGAACCGTTGTTGGTGCGCGTTCGTGGGGGGCGTCGTAAACGGGAGTTTAGGGTTCCAAAGCCGACTCTTTTTCACTTCGGAAATATTTCGTTCCCCTCGAGTTCCGATTTAGTCGGGCTTTTCCACGTAGTTTTACGTCTTCCAGAAGTTGGAAAGATGGAGGCAAAGTAACGAAGTGTTTGCGATAGGTTCTCTTTGACTTCGGTCAGATTTTGTTTCAATGGTCGCCCGCCCGTGTCTTTCATAAGTGTTCTCTTAGGTAAGCGATGTTCAGAAGTGTTCCCTTAGGTTGTGTGATAAGCGTTTCATTAGAAATTTGGAAGTGGTGCTAAATGAAGCCGAGAAGGACTCGTGGACCCATTCAAGTTCCCTTAAAAATCCTGTGATGATATAATTATTTGAGTCTTTTCCTCTCATGGGAGAATCTTTTGTAATATAATCCAAGCAGCTGTATATTTATTTTATTAGGGTTACGCTCCTAGTTTGCTTTCCTACAGCTTTGATTATTTGCCATCAACTGTATCTTATTTTGATCATCTAAATCCTCACCTCTCTCCTCTTCCTAATGCACGAAGAACTCGGATTGATCTTAAGCATCGGAAATCTAAGCGAACTCTAGTGAAAAGTTTTTCCTACTAATGACTCAAGAGCCAGAAGATTGAGATGCTTTACTTTAATCTTCCAATCTTAATTAAAACCCTTCTCCATAGCCTTTCAGTTACACTTGAAGCACATAGTCGGGCTTCTTCTTTCCCATGTAATTACGTTGATAATTACCCCTTAATTTCCTGTATTCTTTGAAGAATTGATACCTAAATCGATGCCGTTGTCAGGAGGTAATATGGATTCGTAATCCAATATCATCATAAGTTCTTGAATGAAATTGTATTTAGAGCGCGTTTCCTATTTGAGCGCCTTTGTAATCCATTCCCATCGTGGGTTAGTTGCGTTGGTAATTATTCGAGATCGGAACCCCAATCTCAGCTTCGTAACTCAGATAGTTGTTAAGTGGCAAAGTGGGGGGAGAAGCGTGGGCGCGCAAGAGAAGCCCCGTACATGTGGGTGGCCCGACCTTATCTCAGCACCTTCTGTTTCCCTCTTTCTCCCCTTGCGTTTCCCCATTCGCTTTAAGTGTCAGCAAGGGAAGATGACAACCGTTTCTTTTCCTAAGAAAAGCTTCGAAAACCATTTGGCAAATTAGGCTGTCGAGTAGAATGGCAACATTTGACGATAACGAATCTTTGAAATTGATGGTAGTGTCTTGTGTAACTACGCGAGGATTCTGGGTAAAAGGTAAACGATTTTGCATAAGGATAAGATTATTCTTCATTAACTGACTTTAATATCCGAGTACTGTGTTTCCCAACTCTTTTCCTGCGAAAATTTAATCTAAAATCGGCCTACGTCTTATGGACCGAGGTTGAGCATTTTTCTGACGTCGGAAATAGCCATGCAATAGTAATTATGGAGAATGTTGCCCTTTGAATCGTGGGTGTTATCTTCTAATAGCCGCGGAAGCCTTTCTGGCAATATTGCGCTTTTCTTTCATTCTTCTGTAAATTTACGATCTTTTACGAGTATCCTTTCTTTGTTTTACTTATAAGCAGCTTACGTTTCTGTATGTATAATATTTGCTTCATTCACCTGAAAAACCGTGGAGCGTCTTATGGGCCTGGAAGTACGGTAGTATATACTAGCTTTTATAAATATTGATATAATTCTGGAAGTTAGTACTTATACGAAAATGTTCTTCATTTGCGTTAGAATATTTTAAGTTGAGGGAGGTATCATTTTCATTTAATCTTAGTTAATTCTTTGAATTCGTAATTCATGCAACTATCAATAGAAAGACCCCTGTTCCTCATAGGTTCGTTAATTTTAATCTCTTCATCTACGCTATTAAATAACGTTTGCATTTACTTCTTGAAACCAATGTGAAATAAATTCAAATAACTTAGATTAGAAAACTATTTATCGGAGGGTATATTTCAGTTAGCATTAACTACCCACCGTGATCGATTTCGATATAATGTGAAAAGATTCATAATTCATCTTTGGAATACTCTCGTGATATTTTTATATCTAAATAAGGATTAGTGTAATGAATGAAATAGATCATTATTACACATCCTACAGTATGTAAAGCTGTATCATTTCTACATAGTGTTCATGGACAAAATTTGAGGAGATTTGAGGCAATGGCATCTTGTTGCATTGATACACGAATTTAGGAATGAGTCTTAATGCTTGTATTCCCGAAGGAAGGAATTTGGTGTTATTGGAAAACTCGGAAATCTTTAATCTTATAATTTAGTGTCACAATAAATCTTCCGGTTGTCGATTATATTTTCCTAGTCGTCATCTCAGAAAATGAAAGAAACGCAGTTGCGCCCGCCTCATGGTTAGCAAAACTTACTTCCAGGGTTCAGAATCCTTTTTCGATATTTCATTGTTATCTTTTCATAAGCCTGGTGTTTGTAATTTTAACTTGAGGTGGTTTCAAAATAGAAAAACATGCACTGATCAGATCGCGAAGGCGCGGTATGGAGAGCGAAGGAAAGGGTGTGAGAAGCGATAGCATTTGTGGAATTCAACAGCCCCTTCGAGCCGCAACGTGTTTGCGTGCATCTTATTATCGCGATGTCCTCGAATCCGGAGGCTATGGTCCGATTAAAAGTTCGGATCTTCGTACTAGAGAAACACCTCTAGCTATATCTCATCGCACGACGTACCGCCGTATTTTAGAAAAGCAGCTTTTTTTATTCCTTCGACGCTTGTTTTTTATCGGCAGTCCCTTCGTTTAGTTAATTCGTTGCAGTCGGTACGAGACCAATTCTAAGTTGAGCGTATACTTTTTTTATCTCCATAAAATTTCTCCATCAACTAGTTTACACCATTTCCCGTTCTCTTGTTGTGCTCGTGTTTATACGCTGGTCATATCTCGTTTACTTTTTCCTCTTTCATAGTCTTGGTAATTTTTTGTCGCTCTAACGGTCACACTCTTTTTAGCTCTTTTATAAGCAGCGTAGTTGTCCTTATCGGAGGAAACGGATTCTCATTGCTCTCCGAACTCTTGTTCGTAGAGCAATGAGAATCTAATTGTATGTTCCTGTTCTTCATTTATTGTCGATTGAATTTGGGAACGCTGCTGTGCAATTGGATAGGAAATGGCTGTGAAACTACCGAGTCATAGGTTCAGCGTTGCTATTTCTTCACTTTTTTCAAGTAGGTCAGAACAGTAAGCAATGGTTATAAGTGCTCCTAAAAGCTGTAGAAAATTGCTCTTCTGTAGCGCTAAGAGCTAACTCCATGTTGGCGGTCTTGAAATTTCGAATTGTTAACTGTGTAATTGTCTGTAGCTACCCAATACGCCAATTATTGTATCTAAATTTTTCTTATTAAGGAAAGTATGCGAAATGCCAGAAGTGGTGGTAGAAAAATCATTTCCGTTGGCTATCGGCCACTGTATAATTTCTCATTCCTTTTTATCATCGTTTATTTGGCGGAATTAGAATTAAAGTTCCGTTTTACATTCGTTGGTCGCCGAGCAACGTGAATATAAATTAAGGTTGCAAGTGACTCTTGTTTTGAGAATGGAGCTGTTCATATGTTGGGGACTAAATTGATTATGTAATGAGGTTTTAGAAAAATACAGTACTTTAGAATGTAAAACGACAAACTTTCCGTTGGATAGGACTATAGAGAGCAAGTATTGATCCAAATTTTAAAGGAGATACTGAAGACTGAGTTCAGTAAATAAATTAATCCTTGTCATGGTTTTTTACGCACCCTTTAAATTTATATACACCTTGCAATCCGCGATCGATCCCCAGGTATCCAAGTAGGTGATTTTGAGGATCACTGCAGTAGAAGGTAGTTTCTGAAATTTTCTGATGCTATTTTTTTTTGAGTGACTAAAATCATGCGGCTTCAATCGTTGGGACATAAGCTTTTATTGTTATCTCAATTTTTAGAAGCTCAATAATCCTTACGAGGCGAATAACAACGCGTTTTGTTTCCATTTCACTTTCGGAGCATCGAATCTTTCGTTTTCAGGTGCCGAAATTCTCATCCATCGAGGTCTCCGAAATCGATCAAAGATCGGGAATCCGCCATGCAATTGTCGCGCACTCTTCCAGGCCCAGACGGGTTTTTCGCGATGAAAGCACTGCATACAATCCAAGCACACGTGTGGACCATTCCGGCTGCAGAACGAACCGACCTCTTTCACGTCAACGTCCCTCTCATACCTAAACAATAAGCGCGAAATCAAGCAGAGACGATCGTTCGCCGGAGCCCTTGTACGCCCGGGCGACAAAAGGAAATTTCTAGAAATTCGACCCGCTGAATTTGCGCGCAATTCCATTTCCTCTCAGGTAAGTTCGCTTCCTCAGCATTTAGAATTTCTCCTCCAGAGGAAAGGACTACCGAATAATGGACAGCCAGTCGGTCAATGGGTTTGCTTAATCTTTACTCTATGCTCCCGTCACCTTTTGTCCTTCTTTAGCGTGTAAGCGAAGGATGACCGCTGTTGGTTTGTGCGCGCATAGGAATCGTTCCTCAATGGCAAAGAGCTGCCCTCGCCCATTCTTTCAAGCCTAACGCTGCCCTTCCCGGATGGAATATTTTGCACGTCTTATCAGCCGTCTCCAGTCGCCCGTTAGTCCGCTGTCGAGGCTATAAATTTCGGCGCCCGGAACAGGACGTAATGCCGCCGTTGGTGAATCCGAAGGTGGGGCAGGGATAGTTCAACGCTATCTTCCTCGCCTCACTTTTTCTTCCTAGATTAAATCTTTATTTCCGCGAAGGCTATAAAACGCGTTTATTTTCTCTAGCATGTAGTGAAGGGAAGATTCACGGACGCGTCGTCTCCTCGATCTTACACAAGCTTGGCAAAGAATTTCGGGGAAGCATTTTGCTGAATGGTTACTTTCTGCCATAAAAATATGAGCGTAAAGGCACTCTGTCGAATTTCGATTGTAAAGGGGACAGGGATCGATAAAGACTGGAGAGAGTGATAAAGCGGGATTTTCTTCAAGAAATGTATTGATCTTTATGTCAGCGTTGATATGAAAAGGCTGATTAATTCTCTAATTTTCAATGGAAAGAGTGCTTACGAAATTACTTGAATGAATTGCGGAGTCATTCTACGGAGGAAAATGCATCATTCTCGTCGATTCATTGGAAGAAATTGATAAGCGACCCCTTGCAATTCTTCTTCTCAGAGTAAATTCACGTTTATTCTCCATTGGTAACTCTCCATGGGTAAGTGAAGATTTTCCCTATTATTTCTAGGGAAACTCTTTCACGTAGAAATATATATGATCAGGCATTAGAACATATAAGTGGACCTGAAGCGAAGCGAAAGATGTTTACGTAGATTTTCGATTTGAAGTATTAATGGAAACGATTTTTACTTTGCTCAGCAGAATCCAACGGATTATTTTCTGCCCTCCGGAATAATATTATAGTTTCCTTTTGTGGCTTCGGTTAAAACGGCGTGAGCTGTTTGCATTAATATCTAAAAATTATTCCTATTAAATAAATGTATAAATAGTTATGAGAGAAACTGGCTCTTTTCCCACCCTCAGGGCAAGCTGTCACTAATCCATTACATTAATACAAATTTTCAGTGTGCTATTTCCCCGTGTAGGATATTCAAACAATTTTTATTGCTTAAAATTCTTCCTGTGAAAAATAAAATTTCATGTGCCTTTTATGTATTTATCTTTTCCTTGGTACGAAGCTTTAAAATTTGGTTGTTAATGCGTTCGAAAGATACAAATCCCACTTGAATTGCCTACATAAATAGGTTATTATAAGGCAGATTGTCTCCGAGGTTTGCCTGGCACACCCGTTAAGTTTAAAACGACATCCGATTTGAATAACATTTTATCATTTTTTTGATCGAATTTCTAATAGTTGTTTACTCCATAACCAGCCACCCGCGTTAACTATCATGAATTTCTGACCATGACCTTTAAGATGTTACCTTTACATTAAAGGAACTTGTATTTATTTCCTCTCAATCCAATAATCAAAGTATCATTAAATGTTTTTTTCTAATAATATGGGGAAAATAATCCTTCGATTAATCTTCATAGGGAAACATTTTTTACGTTAGTTAAACTTAGCCATTAACTTATTTTATAAAAGCATCCAAAAACGTTTGGCTTCCATGAAGTTGGAAATTGAATGAACAAAGTGGATTTTGAAGTATGCAATGAGGAAATTAATACTTGCTTACAATTTAATACTTATTCTCGAATAACCCCTCGCATTTGATTATTAAGTTTCCCCTTCGGGGCATGTGTAGGGTTGCCATCTCAACGGTTTTCGCCTGGAGATTCCGGTTGTCATGGTTCATCTTCGGTTCCTGGGCGTTTTTGTTCTAACATCTTAAACAGATGGTATCCATTATAAATCTAATAAACAAAACTTCTAGATTCATATCTATGTAAAAGTAATTTTCCTGAAGTGATGTCATAAATTTTTTTTATAGATCGGAAACTGCCTTAAGATTCTACATTATTCGTATCTCCCCTTTGTTTAGTCTGAAATTTGTTTTATTGATTGTTATTGTTTAATGAATTATGTATTTCTTAATACAATGTTTAGGGTAATGTTTTTCTGTAATTTTGATAGCTCCCGTCCTTTCGCAATGCATTCCTGGTCATAACCTCCGGTCTTGGGATGCTCCCGACGCAAAAGTCTTCCTTTTTCTGAAAGTTTGTAAGGTTGTGACCCTAGGGCGTTCCCCAAAATAGGAACCTCGGCGCCAGTCATTGATGCTGGAATTTTGCAACGCCTCTTCCTGTCAACGTAGATGAGTAATTTATGTAGACCCTAAATTTCTTTCGTTAAAATGCACATATTATTTTATACAT
>KZ308656.1:428900-542884 GCA_000376725.2 Ladona fulva
TCTGGTTTGTTCTTAACCTGTTGTAACGAAGCCTCGGTGCCTGATGATGGTGTAAATATATATATATAATTATCTCATGATTTTTCATCTTCGCTCTTTGTTGGTGACGTCTTCCCCCTTCCCGTTTCCTGCTGCAGTACTCCTTGCAGTTGCATATGTATGTATGTACATATTCGCTCCCTTTTTTGCCATTTCCTTTCCGGTCATTTCGGCTCTCGAGCACGCCAGTTACGGAGTGGAAGTTGCCCTCTGCTCGAGGCTGTACGCGAAACTTCGCCCTTTCTCTCCTTCCTTGTTCCAAACGCAGCACACGGCGGAAGGAGGAATAACTCTCCGAATGCGTGAGCGGATGGGGAAGGAACTGTTTTTCACCTGTGCATGGGCAAACCCAACGGTTTATTTTCTACCCCTGGGGTGAATCGATCCTGCAGTCGATTCTTTTTATGGTCTTAGAGAATTGTTTAGGGCGTGCTGGTATTTTTGAGGGCGCCCATTTTCTATTTTGCCTGCTCTTTTACTGTTATTCTTTCTGGGTAGTAGCGCTCCAAAAATAGCACGTGCGACGCTAACGAAAACAAGTCGCACCGAGAAGTGTTACTTTTTAATGGCCTTCTTTTGTTTATTCCTCTGTCTTATTAAAATATCTTTGTTTTCGCCTCTTTTTTGTTTTGTTTCCCTCAGTTTCTTCTCGAAAGGGTAACTTTTGTCCTAAATTTGGAGGTTAGCTGGCTAAAATTACCGATTCCTTCTACTCGATGGTTATTGGTCCAAATCGGACTATTATATTTATTTTTGTTATTAGCATTTTTGGATTGCCGCAGCAATACCGTCCTGCTTTTCGGAGGACTCGACTGAAATTAGTAAAATTTTGTGAATTGCTCGGATAACCACCACCAGTTTCGCTATACTCAACCAGTTGCAGGCGGAATGATTAATGACTATATTCAATATACAATACAACTCGTACTGTACACCAGGCTATTCAGTATTTAGTATACGTATGTTGTTTTATTGTTTCAGCATTTGATAAGTGCTACAGGCTTCAATCTCTAACTTCAAGCTATATATAATAGTATTGATTGTATCTTGTCAGATGTGGTCAGTATGGAGTTATACATGGCTGAAAATCGTTGTGTTGCCTGAACCTGGTTGTTACCATACCAAATTTATTTTCATCAAATAAAGGTTCTACGGGGTATATACAATTCAGACGAGAATCGACTTTCTGTATTAATCATATTCCTCTGCTCATTATGAAACTATTTGTTTTATTTACTACAGAAGATACACTTCGATGATCAATTGTCATGAATGACTGTTGTACCTTGTCTCATTTACATATAATCGTTAATTAGCGAGAGTATCAATTCCTACAATGGTCTCTTGGGAAGAAAATTAGGAAAGATATTAATTACGCTCTCTTATGTAAGGTTTGGTGTTTTAGTGTCCTCGAAGTTGAACAAGATGGAAGTTATTAGCGAGTGTCAATTACTGAGTTGTTAATGAAGTGTCACTAATTAAGTTTGTCGGAAGGTGAAGAGGAAAGATGGGGGCCGTCTTTGTTCTCCATGCTTCGAAAATAATATACCTTCCATTGTTAGAGTTCCCATCTCGCTGTCCTCCTTGCTTCCTTAGTCTTAAAAGGTCAAGGTCGAACCCTTGCGGATCCGAGAGATAAATTATTCAATGGGTTGAAATTGGAATTGCTGAGGTAGAAAAGTGGTGTGGGACCGCGAAAAAATCGTTCCACCCGATATCGAGTTGTATATCGGTCAAAGATAAGCGAACGAAATTCTTGCCGTAGGTCAGACATTAATTTGGCTCTATCAAACGCTAAATCGACAAAGAATTAAAGTTTCGCAATCTGGGCAGCGCATCAAGCGGCATGCGTTCTCTTATGAGATTTTCAATTTTTTATCGCGGGTACGAAGGGATATCGTGAAATTTTCCACTGCCCTCACGTGAGGGGAATCCTGATGTTTTGCTGAGGATATATTCTGAAGATTTTTAGATTTAGCTCTACCCACTGAAATATTTTGTTTCGGCCGTGTGGCCGTTTATGTCCCATGACTTCCTTACCTGCCTTCGTGTTGGCCTCGCCCGCTTCTTCACGTGGGCTGTAGGGTCATATTTGGTCGCCACCGGCAGCGCAATAGCTTCGTTGAGACCACAGGAGAGGTAGGTGGTTGCAACCGCGCTGAAAAAGGATTGGCGACCCGTTAACCTCCTCCTTTCCCTTCGAAGATCGCTCTTGGTGGAATCACTTCACGATCACAGTTTTTATGCACATTTCTAACCGATTTAAAACTCTTTCGCCGTGGGTAATAAGGCGTGACAAGTCGGGGAAAAAGAAGATATATAAGATCAGTATGCATAAGTTGTTATCTGAGGGAGGTAGTACGGGGAATTCGTTTTTAAGGGTTCTTCGTTTACATTCTTGATATAGCCTAAGATAGACACTAATAATATTTTTTAATTAATAGTTCTGTGCATGAAATTCAGTGCAGCGTCAGTCGAAGAATTAGTTCGAGTTTATTACAACAGAGCTTATCAATAGTTTAATCTAAAGTCTCTTCAAAATAAAAAAGGTAAAACCATCTCTTTGGTGTTTTTGTAGGGGGAGGTAAATGCCCCTATCTAACTCCCTAATTACGTCAGCGTATTGGTTATTGATTTAAGCTCAAATTTTTTGTATTTATGAACGTGAAAATGAGTTTCCAACGCATGTGATAAAGCATCCCTGAAAAATTCATAGATCATCGTTTTCAAACATTTACCGCGGTCGTTTTTGTATTAATTATTTTAGTTTTCCTGATTCTAGAGGTTCGTACTAAATCGATCTTGGCATGTTCCGGGATTGGATTTTTATATTGGATGTTATTAATATCTCTCATATATTTCCAATATGTTTGTTTCATTATGACTTAAACACTGACGCCGCTCTGTCCATGATAATTGTGTACGATTTAAGAGTTTTTGGTTAGCTTTCAACTATCACAGAGAACGGCTTACTTTATTTCGGGGACTTATCGTTTCAATATTTTCCGATCTATCTTTGGAATTTATCGGATTTAGGTAAAACTGTTTTTCTCTAAATGTGTCACAATAACCGTGTTCCAAAATGTAAATTTTGAAGATTTATATATTTGCGGCTCTACAAACATATCATTGCTAACACTTTATTATTAATTCGTTTTGGTTAGCTTAGTGGGTGTAACTGAACTTATTCAGTTTGCTAAACGAGGAAAACTGTGGAGTACCATCTTTTCCCCTTAGATCAGCTCCTATAAATAGGTCATCAATTATTCGTCAAACCACAAAGGAAAAGGCTTCTTTTATTCAATAATCTTCCTTCATTGTTTACGGCACTTAATAAATCTTGATTGTGTTGCGGATTTGTAGAGAATTTAAAGTTGTGACTTCGGTAAGTCCCCTCTTCATGGTGAAAATGGCACATCTGGGGGGATGCAGTTTTAGAAGGGGGCGAAGTGGCTCCACTTTAGGAAGGGCTTCCTGAATGGGAAGGGCGCAATGGGGAGGTGCGACGAAAGAGAAACATGGGAATGGTATGGAACGTTAGTGGAAGGAAGGAGCTGAAGTCGAAGGGTAAGAAGGTCCCATACGTTGGCAGGAGAAATTAGTGGGATTCTCGAAGACGAGGGGACTAGGGAAGTTGGGCTGGGGTGATAACAAAAGCTTTCGAAAGTCATTAGTACGATTTGCCAAGTGGAAGAAAGAAATAAGTAATCCTAGATATCGCCCATACTGTAAATTGCCAACTTTGCTGCTGAGAGACGGTGAATTTCCTTTGGAACGTGAAGTTTGACTCGGTTCCAGCATGAAAAATTTTCTGTTACGGAAGTCTCGAATTATTACCGAAGCGGTGGCAGTTTTAGAAACTTTCGAAGGCGGTTACGTACCATTGATCGAAGTGAATGGGGGCTCTTTCGACTGTAATAATTACAATGAAATAATACGTTAATTACTTGCAATTACGCATCTGAAATTCCTGTTCTTAGAGATATTTCCGAAACGCCTAGCACTTTTGTAATAAAAACACCATGTGGACGAAATCGCAGTCTCTCGAATGGCTTGGAGAAATGTTCTGCCGGGATAGCTCAACGGACAGAGCACCCGACCGGCAATTGGGAGACCCGGGTTCGATTCCCGGTATTTACGGGCTTTTTTTCAAGTCCATTCTTTCTTGGGACTTTTGTAATTCATTTACCAAAGAATTTGAAGTCACTATCATGATCTTTTCATGGATGTTTAAAAACCTCAATGGCTATATCACCATTGCTATCACAGTTAATCATGAAGCTAAATACCTTGTATTTTTCTATCTTTTTCCTTAATATTAATTGAATGTTATGAAAGTCTCGAAAAAATGTCTTATGAAAGTGATTGTCATGAATGATTTCGAGAATAATGTGTCATAAAGTATGTATGTACCTCTATTTCGGCTTATACTTTCTGCTATTGATTTGACCTTATTATGTTTCAGTTCCACAATAATAACTTTTAAAAATCTTTTAAGATAAGAGTTTAGTCAACGTTTCAAATTCAGGTCTTTTTTAACTTTGGTAAAATCTTTCTTGCGAAGTGTTTCCTCTGACGATATAGAGTACTGCAATTCTCAAGGTTTTTTATTCTCGATGAAGCCGTGGTATTTAGCTCGAGGCTGCCATTTCGCTGTAATTCTATGGCTCTTATCTCTTGCTTTCTTAATTTTAGACTTTTTGTTCTGTTCGTATCATAATTCATGCACTATCTGATAACATTTAGGCCAGAAACATGCTAAGTCAGGGAACTGGTTATTCCTTTCGGAATGACGGTGAGTAATAGGTATTACTATCGCAGAAAATGAGGTTGGAATATTTTGCACATATACTCCGTGTTTTATTGCTTCAATTTCGGGACCTGCTCGAGCTAAATTTTGATATAGGAGTCTTTTGTTTTGCATTTTGTTTTTGGTATTTCCACTCCAGAAGAACGGTCTGTTCATAAAATGTTCATGAAATGACACACTTAAAAGAAATATCATCTTTTTCATTATTGTTGTCTTTTAATTTGCGGTACAACTCTATCAGCATTACTGTCCAATCCAGGCCTCGGCAACGTTTTTCGGCTGCGGGTCAAAACCAACTAAATTGTGACTATTAGGAAGACGTTTCGGGTCATATGACACATACAATGAACTCCCGCTCATCCGTGGGCGGATTATCCGTACGTGATTTTGTATAATTCATTGAAATGAGTATTTCCGCGTTCTAAAAATTAGCAGGACTTGCGTGGTACCTTTTCTTGTAGCAGCGGGAATACGACTACAATGAAATTATCTCTGCTAAAAAGATTCGAAGAAGACTTTAAACGAGTCAATGAATCGATTATAAGTAACGGAATATGTGCGAAAATGAAAATAAATTGTTTGTTTAAATCCTATACGAAAATTATTGTTGCTTCTCTCTAGGCCGCCTTGTCGGATGGGGAGATGCTTAGGAGTTGCAGTTCGCAATTTACATCTCTCTATGAAATAATTATAAAAGTCGTTATAAATTGAAGAAGTTTGGATTATCCCCGATTTATTATTAGTTCATCCAATACCTCGCACTCACGCGGTTCCACCTGCGTTGCGCGATTCCATTTTCATCGCTCTCATTATCGTTATAATCTCCTCTTAACTTTGGAACTGGAGAGGGTCACTTGAAATTATCAAATGGATCACTTGGTGACTCGCGGGTCATTGGTTGCCGACACATGGTCTAATCTTAAATAATATCATTAACCTCTGGGGTGATTTTTTAGCTTTATAAAGTTCAGCAAAAATATTTTCCGATATTTTCAAAGCAAATTGCCGTACAATATATTGCCACATCATACTAGTTATCAGATGCATCAATTTAAAAGTAAACAGTTGATTTGAAAGTATTTGTCCATTCTGATATTTAAATGCTCAGAATTATCAAAACAGTTTGTTCTCAGAAACGCTGGTAAGATAGCATGGTCAATCAAATAGATATGATTGTATAATGCATAATTGAAGAGCCAAAAAATTAGTATGGCTTATATAATCATGATTTTCCCCGCAAGTCTATTGAAGTCTAATTATCTTTGCGTCATAACCAGTATTCATCTCCCTGTTTTACATCAACAATCACCAACTGGTAGCCGGCATGGTGATACTGATATATTAATAATAACGACTTTATTTCGGGTAAATTTTAGTTATACAATATCATTCTTACGATTAACCCTCAAATAGCGCAATGACAACCACGTGTAAACAGGATTCGAATCCATGACCTATATGTTGCTAGGGTAGCACGCCAACACCTACGCCACCGCTGCCGGATTTTATATCTGCTCTTGAAATTTCCCTCCTGATATCTAAATCAAAATTATAAGTCAATTGAGTTTTCTATGCGATTTTTTTCGCATTTTATCACATTGGTGAATCAATTATTTTCTTACTAACTTCAATTGTAAAATCTGCCATTGCTCACGTTTCAGTACGTTGCTGATAAGATATCGCCCGTGAATATCGATGTCGATGTTCTTGTTATCGTAGCATCGTTAATTCCCTTTTCCGCGGCAATGTGGTGCTAATTATCGCTCGTCTACTAATTTTCCCACTTTCGAGTGAATAGATCGTACGCTAAATGAGGCCCTGATTTCCGGAGTTCATTGACTACGTGACGCTAACTCTTTGAATTCATTCCATACGTGTGCCTGCGCGTGAATGCCTGTCAAAGTGTTTTTTGGATTGGCTCCTTAAGCTCGTCATTACATTTCGTGGGCGCCAGCTCACATTTTACAATGAATAGACGTTACAGTAGCACCTCATTTATGAGTTGAACAAAGATAAATATTATGTAAGAGTGACATAGCGGGGACATTATGAAACCTCAAACACGTTAGTAGTAGGGGAAAATATAAATGGCTCGGAGGGTCCCCTTAGCCGCGGGCTCCCTGCCATGTGGGGGCGGCGATGGTTTCCGTTGAGCCTCTTTTGGAAAGGGATTGTAAAAACTTTGGTTGAATGGTTGAATTATGTTTGATATTTGGGTCGTTCAGTGGGCTAAGCTGAATGGTAAAAAGGTTAAAAGCGGTATACAGTTCAGACTGTGTCACGGGCCATGAAGTTAAGGTAGTGCGTTTACCAGCTCCTCAGAAGATACCTGAAGATGCCATTTCCGGCCAGCACCTCAGAAGATGCCGTGTCTGGGTCCGAGCACCTGACGTCATTTTTATCTAACGTGATGCATAGGTTAATCAATAGTGGAAATGAAGGAAAACGTTTTCATCAATTTGGATTTGCATTCTGTATTTTCCGTTTTCTCTCCCCAGTTCAGTGCGCTTTAAATATTTCAAACCCTCGTTATGAGAAAATTTCTCTAGTAAATTAAATACGGTAAACATTTATTTAACAATGTTAATATCTCCGGTGTGAATAACTTTTCAAGGTATCGTTGACTCTTCAATGCCATCCTATCTCGCGCAATGTTTTTTCTGCTCTTTGTCTTCTTATCTCTTCGAATCTGGTACATCGTCATAAAAAGAGCTTGCTTTCTACGCTGCTTCCTTACCGGGCGAGGCATATATTTGGCGTGGTCGGGGAAAGGGAGCGGGGATGTAGTATTCCGTCAGCGTCCCGCGCCTTTTTGGTCTCTATGTCTCACCTCATTGGGCTGAGTGCTTCCTTCTTCAGAGAAGAACCTCTGAGGAGCATGGAGTCGATCCGACTAGAAAGAAAAACACGGTACATGGATGCAAAGAGCTCCAGTAACACACTCTCGCGAAAATTCCGAAACATTTTTTCCTCCATTTTCAAATTCTTATTAAGAGCGTAACATTCTTTTGAAAAACGTGTTTTGCGTTATTTTTCATTTACTGAAGTTGGGTGAACGCCTGCTGTCTCAGCGAGCATCTCGTCGCCTTATCGAAATTTCTCGCCCTCTTTCTCAGTAAAAATATATCATGAATAAAAACCTGAATCATTGGACGTTTTTCTCTGCATGAATTGTACCTAAATAACGCTCCGACGGTAAATATACACATTAGGGCTGGTTGAGTGGCATTATCCACTTTAAGGTCGCCGTTATCCATCAGGAGGTGAAAATCCTTCGAGCGACTTTCGGATAGCTTTTCTTAAGCGCCCGCAGTTGACGGGAAGAACGGTCCCAACCGTGGTTTTTACGGTGCGAAGGACCGTAACTCCCGATTAGATTAGATCCCCGATTATCCGGGCGGAATGGGAAATGAATATCCCTGTCTATTCAGATCCAAGGGTAGTCCGCAAAAAAGAAGGATTATCAGAAAATGTAACAGTATACAGGCTGTTGTTACGAAGCCTCGGTGCCTGATGATGGTGTAAATTTGCACCGAAACCATGGTCGCATAAATAAATTCTGTGGAAAGTAAATCTTTGATATTTTCTTCGTTTTTTAAAATGAAATTCCACCAGATTTCACTTAGTGCTTTTAATTTTGTAACAGTATATTTTGCTAGAAAATATAAAAAAATACTAATGGTTAACATATCACATTTTACAACGGTAAAAATTTAAACATATTGTTGAATTCTTTCTTTGTCATTTAGTTTCATTATTTTGTACTATGCTGAAAACAATTATGATGATAAAATAATAATCACGTATCTATTTATAGGGTGAATTTTAGTCTAATGAGACCATACTTGCCATTTTTTTTTATCAACTCACACAAATTACATACCTTAACCAAGATTTGAACCAGGGAGCTAAGTGTTGCTAAGCTAACTCGCCAACCCCTGTGCCGCCGAAGCTTAATGCTAGATTATTAAGATGAATTTGGTTTTGGGATTAATTTTTACGACCGGGTGTCCTTCCCGCCGCTACCCTTATCGAAGAGAAAATTGGGATCCTACCCATTGAATTGGGATAGAACCCGAGTCCGCTTTCACTAAGTTAACTAGGCTGATCAGTAACCCGTTTAAAATGTAATTGAATAACTGCTTAAATCACGTAAACCAGCTTTAGAATCCGTAGGTTTCATGCTTTCAGTCTTCGTGTGATTGATGGAGTAAATGTTGTTTATGAAGAGATTACTTTTGCCTGTTAGTTTATAATGTCTGTAATAAGATTATATTAACGTATATATAAATTAGCTGGATTTGATCCAGCTGGAAACCACTTAATCTCTCACTAATAGGCACACTTTTGTTCAAGTGGACCCCGAATAGTTGGAAGTGCACCGCGCATTGGCTAATACGGCAACTTATTCTAGGCTCAGCTCCGAAAGATGAGTTTCTCTACGTCCAATCCTTCAGCCTGTCTGGATTCGTGCTCTTGCGTGCCTTTATCGCGAGGTTGTAACCGCGGAATCCGCGTGTCGGCGGCGGGAGTGGGGCGTGGCGGGAGAAGGTCGATTCTTCGGAAGAAGGCCTCTCTTCATCGGCAGGATGATTGGCGGCGGTCAGCGAAGATCCTTTTCAACTTCCCGTTCTCCTCCCTCCCCATTGAATTCGTAATCGTTTCCACCCGAGGCAATTTTTTTCATCAGTTGCTAAGAGGTTGGCGCCCTGCCTCTCCCATCCCCATTTCCTCTACTTTCTCGGATCTTATTTGTGGGTTATCGGTAGTCGACCTTCTAACTGTGAATATAACGTAATAGTAATTGTTTTTTTCCAGAGTTTTGCGGATTTCAAGATTAGTGATGTATGGAAGTCTTATGCGTATTAATTTGGTCTGTATGGTGTTGTAACCTCTGTTTTTTAACTTTAAAGAAATACCCTTCGAACATCTTGCACGTGTCTCCTTATTGGTGTATTCTTCTTTTTGTCGTCTTGTGATGAGAAATGAAAATGTTATATTAGTTTATCCTTAGCGTATCTAGTAGTTAAGCCAATTTATAGGCAATCCCAGTATTACTTTCATGAGCATTTAGGAAATATTCTTAGCG
The DNA here is from genome assembly GCA_000376725.2 of Ladona fulva. Taxonomy (NCBI): domain Eukaryota; kingdom Metazoa; phylum Arthropoda; class Insecta; order Odonata; family Libellulidae; genus Ladona; species Ladona fulva. The sequence continues at coordinate 438,839 of KZ308656.1, forward strand.
GAAGGGGTTACACAATATTATTGAGGAAGCCGTGATGTTGAATTCTTGAGCTTTTAGGCATTATTGCTTTCATTGTTGTATATGAAATGTTATTCGAAAATTCATCTCGATTGGATGTAGAAAGAATTTTCCTACGATGTTATTTTTTTGCGTATGGTGATACGAATGTATCCTAGAAAAGTATCAGAATTAAATCATTTGGATATTCAAATGAATGTATTTTTGAAGATTTTAAAGTTAAAATATCTGAAAAAATACTAGTTTAAGTTCATGAGTCATTTCCTTTTAATATCGCGGAAGCTCCAATTTGAAAATGTCATTTGAATTTTTATATTTTTGGAGCCATTTAATTCATATCTCTCAACATTAAAATCATTCCAATTTCGGTTTTGTGTGTCATTTGGAGAGCTTAAGTTTAATTTTTTACTGTCGATGATGGTAAAGTGCCGTACGGGCGACGCGAGAACCGCAGTTTAGAATTTGGTGAATAATAGATGCCAGCTGTGTGTCTGCAATGCGGATAGATTAGATACTCAGACTCGGGCTATCTTCACGATTTAATTACGAAGAGGTATAAATATCAGACACTCTTCCTCTTCTTCGGTTGGCGCGGTTTTGAAGATTCGCATTCTTCGCTGTTCTCAAGATAAATCGCCGAGATAAAAAGATATTCATATTCGTTCTTTTGAATGAGATTTGATGAACGTGGACTGTGAATAAGGCATCCACTGTTCTCTTTATTGGAGCAAATCTTCCACGCTTGTATCATCAGGTTCCTCAATCTTTGAGGGAGATTAGATAATCTTTACCATGCTATATTTCTTCCACTCGTAGTGTGGGCGGTGACGACTCTTTCACTCTGTTTAGAAAGCCTTGTCTCACCTCGTGGAAAAAGATATACCGCTGAGCCCGTCCGAAGGGAGCGAGTAAGATGTATCATTCGCTCCCCTACGTTCGTCCGCCCTTATTGGTCCAAGAGCATTTGTCCCCTTCGTCGGATGTAATCAACTCAATCGTCGTGGAGAGTTTATGACGGAGGAAGGGGACATGAAGCAATAGAAAAGGAGGGCTGGAGTGCATGAGGAAGAATAGGGAGAGTTAGAAACAGGGGCATATAGAACCTTGCCTCTCAGTGGAGGGAGGTTTACGAGCATGGGCCCATGCTTTATTTCACGAGATAGAAGTAATCGATACTCAATATAGATGGCCATCTGGAAGATTTCTCCGATTAAGAAATCGTTTCTTTATTGAATGGATGGGAAGATTGTAAGTAATGATACGAGATTTTGCTTTTTGATTTTTTCAAGTTAGTCGTCTTATTGATCTGGTGCATACTAGGGAGAGGAATTTTCATTCTTGCACTGGACTCAAAGAGCTCGGAGATTTTCTATGGAACTCTATGTAATGTCCCCTAAAGTTATTCAATCGCTCATTTGTTCATTTTAAGTAAATTTACCATTTGTTAGTTACTTGATAGCTACTTAAATTGATTCACAACCGTAAGGAATATTGATTGTGAACCTCGTTGTAGAACATCGGGAAGAGCGTATCCGTTAGGAGAAATTCTCTGTTTATCCAGATTTTTGCATCTGTTCCGGTATTTGCGATGAGCGATATTTTTTGAAATAGTAATAACACGACTTTATTTTAGAGCGTGATTGAGACTAGTTAATCTCTTCTTACATCTAACCTTGTCATAGAAAGAGCTTTTGCTATAGAAACAAGAAAAAGCAATAAAAAGAAGGAAATGTTGTACGGGTTAAAAAAACCTCAAGTCTGTATTAAAAAAATAATAAAACCACGCAGGTAAATACCCACGAGAAGGGGGAGGGGCGTAAAAAAATTACGAAATCTACTGACAGTAGCATATAAAATATAAAAAGAATACGGGAGATAAAATACAAAAACAAAAAGGAAAGTGTCAGCAAAAATACTGAAGAAATAGACAGTATAAATAACTCATAAAAAACAGTAAACTCATAAAAAATGCAGAATTATAAAATATACTTAGTACATCTCATCTTTTATTGGTAGGTTGTGTCGGTGAGGAAAGAACCTTTCCTAGCGATCCATGTTGTGATTCCATCGATTCTTTTAAAACTTCGCTGAGATAAATACAGTGCAAATTTGTTACAGAGAAAGAAAACTAATTTTGATGTACTGATCCTTTGTTTTTTATACCTTTACTAATTAATACTTGTAATATTTGAGGCATTATCTGCTCTCATGGCATTAGGAATTTTTGTATTTAAGTTGCTGGCTGTAGTGGAATGATAGTCGATCATATACGTATTTTTAAATTAAACTTCCGTCAGAGGAATAACTAAACTTCCGTCTTTTGCAAAATAAAATTCTCCAATGTGCATATTTGATATCTATGAGTAATTTGAATAAGGTATAGATGGAAAACGCGACCTGATCACACGATGCTGCAATAAACATATTTCTCTTTTGTCCTCATCAATTTATCCTGATCTTCGATGGTGGCTGCGTAATTAATCATTGTGTTGATTTCGACGACTGAATACCCCTTCTAAAAGCCTCTACTCTCTCAGGAATCTCACGCATCGCTGCTAGAGTATAGCTGAGAATGCATTCTAATCGTGCGGGGTTTATCGGCGTTAGTTCATTTATATCGTAAGGAATACCGTAACAATCGCTTGAGAAGTATTCGAGTTCGAACGAATCGAACGAAGGGTTGGACGAACTAGGGGAAAAAAGGCGCAGGAGTGACAGTCCTCCATAGTTTGGGATTCATCGGGCAATGGAGCTTCCGTTCCCACCCCTTCCTCGCGTCCTTCCCTCTTGAGTTATTATCCGCCCTTCACCTCTCCGTCACCTCCCTTTCCACCGCAGAAATCGGTCTCGCATCAACTCCTCCCCCTCCGGACTTCGATTTCTATTTCATTCTCTCCTCCCGTCTTAGCGAGGTAGCGTAGAAATGCCTTCTCTCCTGCCTCCTCCGGCGCCAGGTACACCACGTGTCTGAAAATCTCCTCGGTACACAAGCTTCAGAGATCGAGGCTTTCGTGGAAAAAATCGCGAATTTTCTCCTCGATTACGTGTCGGAGAGTGGCTTTGTCTGGGCGTCTCGCGGCGAAAGCCGCGGTGCTGTTCACAGGACCTTGGTCTCGGTTATGGATTCCCCCTCCGGGATCAGTGTCCCCTTCTCTGGGAGGGGATGCTCTCGCCATCTCATTCTCCCTCTAATTATACTTCCTTTTCCTCTCGTGAGTTGGACACCCGCTGCTCACTTCCCCTCCAGCCTCGACGTCCTCTTCGCGACAGTGTTCCGCAGTGCGAGCCGCTTCCTTCTCCCTTTATCCTTCTCTCTTTTCTAGTGCACCATCGCTCATTTTTTCCTCTCCACAAGTTTCTTTTGTTCGGTAAAAAATCGTCGCGAAGCTCTCTTCTATCCTCCTTTAAGCCTGTCTTCAGGCGTGCTTCTAGTTCATCCCCCTCGCGAGCGTACTGTTCGCTTTCGGTTATCCGCGATTTGCATCCAGCGTCGCTTTTTTTCCGAGAGGTCTCCCCTATTCTGGGAGAGATGGAGTGGAGATCCGGGCGTAATTATTCTATCTCTCATTTCGCGACCATTACAAATCCGTGGATATCGCTATTCATGGGTGTGGTTTTTGTCTCTGTCCTCTGGGATGGAAAGTCGTAGCATTCCCCTCGCGCCGATGTTATGAGAGATGGAGCGAGCTTCAATTAGTGCATAAGGAACCTCGTTCGCGATTTTCTAATTTAATCCGAGATCTATTGCTGGGAAGTTGTGACAACGTGTAATTAAATTTTTCCAATTATTGCAGGATTTCCCGGTATTAATTTCAATTTCCTTACCTCATTGCAGATCGGCGTTAAATGCTTTTAGAAGTGCGAATTTTCGGCGTAAACGCCGAATTGAGACGCTAAAGTGATAAACGAGATAAGTGATTGTTGCCAAATATTTTTATGGAAATTTCGTTCTGTGAAAATGGAGATGTAGCTGGCGAATATTGTAGGCTGATTTTATTACGATACGGCTAAAAGAATGGCGTATAAAAACAGCGGGAAAATTGAGGAAAATCGGAAGTATTTCCTTTCCATTGAAAAATAAGGGCAGAAGAAGAACGATGGAAACAGGGATCGTGCCGTGATGCCGGTTTATGCAGATTTTCCGTCCCCAGTGGCGTAGGGGTTAGCGTGTTTCCCTAGTAACACTGAGATCCCAAGATGTAATCCAGGGTAGGGGTAGGTTGTCTGTGAGCGTTGGAAAAGAGCGTTGTAAGAATGGCCTCATCAATTTAACATTCACTCAAAGATTTTATTATTTTTAAATCTAAAATGAAAGGGTTTAGCAATTGTTGCCCATTTCGAGGTTTATTCTTTTATTTTCAAGTGTTCTCGTTGGCCGTAGGAGAGGTGCTCAAAGAAGGATCTTAAGTACTTAAGTTAGAGATATCTTCTCTATCTTAAACGATATAAATGAAATTGATAACAAGAAATGCTCGTACTCGAGGTAGAATTGGGAAATTGCGAACGAAACGCCATGACTCAAGGTGTTTCTAGGATGTTCCAAATATGTGCATTTTTTGGAAGAAAAGTGATTATACGTAAACCTGAGAAAAAAGAACGGAGTTTGAAACCTCTAAAAGATTATTGTGGCGATGTTACAGATACGTGATTAGTACGTCTCTCGAGGAAAGAGGCAATAGGGGCCATTATGGATAATAATGCAATGGCAATGGCTAATCTCCAATCACAAAGTCCTTTTGCGTTGGAATTAACCGTTTACTATATTTTCATTTAGGAAATTAAGCCTACTGGAATATCGGTCTTGGTTTTTATATTTTTGATCAAGTATTTGTTCAAGTAAGACATTTATAGCTTAAAATATTGTAGTGTATAAGTAGCGATGGCTGAGACCTTTTACTTTGCTACCGTTGCTTGTTCTTCGCCTTGGGGTTTCGCGGCATTATTAGAAAAGCAATGCACGCGATACTTTTCCTGCTCTCAAGGTCGAAAGAAATGTAAGGCTTGACCGTGCCTTAAGGACTCTGAAGCAAGCCTCTCCCTCGCCAATGTTTAGTCTGTAATAAAAACGTATGAAGAGAAGTTTTCACCCATAAATCTTTCAAGATAAAATGTTAGAGCTTCCGTATCATATCCGAGCTGATAACAAATCACCTCTAGAAGACAAGAATTGTTAAATTAAGTGAGAAGCCTTTACTTCTCGCATTTAATGCAATAAAAGTCGGCATAAAACCCCTAAAAAGCGCGAACTTTCTCATCATAGATGATAAAGTGGTAAAAATATATGATCTCTTGCGGCCCCTCCGGCCTTGGCTCTCCTTGCCAAATGGGGGCTGCTGGGGTTTCCGCTACGCTTCTGAATATAGTGTGTACTTTCTTTTGTTGGAGAGTCCACGCGGGGAATCTCAATGTTCTCAAACTATTTTCGGAACGGAAATAGGTGTGGAAGTATAGGAATGTAAACGCTCTCATTATTGACGGAAAGTTTTCTAAGGGTCTTCAGCCGCCTCAAGATGCCGTATTTATACTCCAGATTAGAATATTTGCCTACAGCAAAATTTGCTTTTAAGACATCCATATCAGAGAGTAATGTCCGTAAACAAAACAATCCTACCTCTAAATGCTTTCGCTGAAGTTTGGGTAAATATTATTTAGATAAATACTTCGACCGTTGATCTTTCCTTTCTGTCGAATTAACATTTTTAGAAGTACCGTTAATAAATTGGCTTAACTCCTGCCTAAACACCATTGTTTTGAAAGTAGATCACGATGTATTATGACTTATTTGTACGTCTCCAAACGTGTCCTTTTTCTCGCATCACTTTTGAGCCGATTTGATTTAGCTCTCTAAATAATATGTTTGTTAGTTTCAGACGAACGTCACTAGTGAATAAGAGATTCAATTTTTTCTCTTACCGCAAATTTCCGAAAAGCAATAAAATGTCTCAGAAGTCTATGGATGTTTCTAGCGTCTAATTTTTAATGATAGTAAGACTCGAATATTATTGTCAGTAAAGAGGTTACAATTAGGTTTCTGGTCCCCGCAACCACATTACCACCTTACAGGCAGTTCAATAATAACACAATAAAAAAACTAAAAATCAAAATAACAGAAAGATACATGCAAACGTAATTACAAAATCATATTGGCAGTATCGCCCTGCGTAACTGATTTCCTCACTACTCACCATTTCATAAGCCTTGACTTTATTTTTCCTCACTGTCCCTTTTTTTGATTGCTTTTGATGCGTTGGCCACATTTGCTTCCTTTTAGTGGCCTACCTTTGGTAGATAACCGCTGGTTTAATCTCGTTTCTTCCCATTCACATCAGAGCTCATCCACTCTTACGCGAATAGTTAAACGTCAGCCAGTCATTCCATAGCAGCCGTATTACGCCAGGAAAGTCTTTCCAATGATTCCCACCGCAGCAGACGAAATGTCAGCGCCCCCCGCAGAGCGCCATTTTAGACGTCGGCGGTGGAACCGTGCCATCCTTTTTAGCGATGAAAGAGGAGGAGGAAGCGTAATGGAACGGAAAGAATCGTTTCATGTCCTCCCATTCCACATAAGCAGCCCACGGGGCGCATCATTATTTCGCGTGCTGCCTAGTCCGGAGGCGTCGCCGAGAGCGAAGCAGTCGGAAACAATGGAGTCCGTAATCAATCCTCCCTCTGCTAGTCCCCGTCTGAGGAAAGAAGGGACGCGGGGGCAAGATTTTCGCCATCCTTTGCGGCCCCATTCATTCGCAGCGGAACAAAGGTTTTCCTCGTCTGGTTTCCTCCTCTCCTTCCTCCCATGCATAAGACAGCCTCACCTTTCCGCCGCCTTCCCCCTCACTCCCGACGGCAACAGCTGGGAGCACCTGTGACTCCCTGCGTCGAGATTCGGAGATGCGAAGGGGGGAACGGCTGGTCCGCGACGGAACAAGAAAGGTGAAAATAAAATTTTTGGATTCTCCCGAAGATACGCTTTCCGTAGGTGAATGCCAGCGGTGGGAACTTGTGTACATTTCCGTAAGGGACCTCCGGAGTGAAGGGCTCAGGTCGATTGCTCGAGGCCCCCACTCCCCCACGGCGATTTTATCTTCTGAATAATTTTGGTGATTTTAGGACGAAGTCATTCTTTTCCTTATGAGGTTTTTTCGGGTGATTAATTTTTCCAAAGCTCGCTGCTATTTTTCTCGAAACTTGATGTATTAATAACTCTCGGTTGGCCGTTGAGATGGTGGGAAAGATGGAAAGGTCGTGGCCGAAAAGTTTTGAGTGGTGGCTTGGTTACTCTTTAGAAAACTCTTAAGCTTTTTCGTTTATTTTCGGGAGTTTTTGCAGTAAATTGGAGGTTGCTAACGGAGGACTATTTTTATAAGAAATGTTTTCCAACAAAAGAAACGTGGATGTAATCAGTGAGAGGCGTGGCCTATTGAGAAGTCAGATTATTTCCCTTAGTGGAAAAACAGTAAATACGTTTATCAAAATAAACTGCGGTTGATTCATTTAGCTATCTTATATTCGGTAATTATTTCCTCTATATTTGAATAGCTTTAATGGATAGTTGTTGCAGTGATATAAAAGTCTACAATGTTACTAATTTGTTTGTCATTTTTGTTTACTGGTGAATAATTTAACCCGCCTTCCTAAATAAATTTCTTCGATTTTATACAGTTGATTATAATATTTTCTGTCAGTTTCCCGAGGGTATCGTAGGTTACTAATTCTGTGGATGAAACTCAATGTTTGTTTATTATTCATTTGTCTAATCTTTTTGGCGAGGTTTGGCCAATGGGCCTCTCTTGCACCTAACCTCTGAATGTTTAATATAAAACTCATAAATACCAAAAAACAACTATAAACTCCTCAAATAAAATATACAATTCTAAAAAATACAACTGTATATAAAAATTTAAATAAAACGTAAATTAATAATATTTGTGAGAGTTTTAAGATGAGTATAAAATGTCAGTAAAATAATTTAGGTGCGATCTTGTAGTAATGTTTCAGTTCAAAAGTCTTTCCGTTACTGTAGTTCCAATGAATGCAATTCTTCAATGTCATTGTGAATAATTTTTTGTCCTTTGTAAATGAACAAATTAAATCGCATTAACCATATTTTTCTTGCTTAGAGCCCAATTGATACGTCATTTAAATGAAATTAATGTTACGCCTTTTTAAATAAATTTGAATCTTAACAGTTTCCCTCGATCTTTGAAATTTTCTCCTTAGCCGTGTTTGATAGATCGAAGTAAGGTTAAAGTAGTTGAAGTATAATTTATTATAAAGTTGGGTTGATAGGTCTATAGAGAATTTGTCCGCCAGAAAATTAATACCGAGGACAATTGACGGTATGGCTTACATTCCTTGTTATTTGTTCTACATTAATAGTTTCAAAAATGTTCAGTATTATATGGAAGGTTAAAAGTTAGAATTGAAGTCGGACTTAATATTAATTGCCATATTTAAGGTATGACCTTAAAGTTCACACGCACGTAAATTAAATTTTATTAAGTTAAATTAAATTATGAATTAAAAATTCCATTGAGTCATTTTACAGTGATGTTACAGGGTTTGGTGAGCTTTAAATGAAGATCACAGACAGCACTTAACGGAGAATAGCATTACGTCAGTATTTATGTATTAAAGCAGCTTGAATTCTTTTGGAGTCATTAGGTAACCTCAGACCAGTATGGGAGGATGTAAGCCATTGAATTCGTCGAAAAACTTAATTTTGCAACCCTGCAGCCCTTGTTAAAGTAGGCATTCATTTGGACCCGAAGGTTACGCTAAATTTTGAATGACTTCCTGGCAGATATATTTAACGTATTCAGGCGGAGCTCTCGAGTTACAATTTGCCAGCAGTCTTATTGTCACGCTTCGCTCGAGATGCATAGGTAGCTTAACGAATCGCATCAGTTCTGTCGCAGCTGCTTCTGTATCAAATACTCGAGAATCTCAGAGCTGAAAGCAGCCCAAGTAAGGAACGGAAGGGGTTTCAATACACTCGTTAATTCCCCAGAGCTCTTTCGTGAGTTCTATGCCCCTTTTGTCTCCTCCGTGCGCACGTGGTGCGTGTCTTTCTTCCATCCCAAACAAGTTGCGGAAATCTTTGTTTGAGAATTTTTCGCTTGCCGTGACGTTCCCTCGTGCTGGAGAGGGAATAGCTCTGGTTAAAGATTATTGGATTCGGAAGGGCTAGCCATTTTTCTTCGGGGTGAATAGATTTTAATGGATTGGGTAGTTCTTTTACGAGACGTACGTACTAGGAGGTGGATGTGAAAGTGAGGGAGGGATGGCCGAAAAGATCTGCTGGAAGGGGCGCAATTGCGGCTGGAATCGACGGGGTTCCGGACGTCGGGTTCGTCTGAGTGGCACGTCCTCTCAGTATCTAATAAAACCTCCCTCCTATTGCTTGTTTCCGTCTACCGCAATCGATCACTTCCGAACTGAAGATGAAGACGAACAGTATTCGTTCCACAAGATATTCTCTCTTCAAAAGCTCGGTAGAATTTTTCGTCATTTTCTAATTCCTCCGTGCCAGCAAGTGCATTGTCTTTTACCTTTTGAGAGGAAATGAAGCCTATTTCCTCGCTATCTGTTTTTCGACCGAGTCACTTCTTTTCCATCAAAGCGGAAAACTGCAATCAAAAGACGGGAATGATTTATAGTGCAGTTTTTTACGAGTCAGTTGAGAATATTTTTCCCATACCTTGCTTTTTGCGATGATTCGAAAGAGAGAAATCTAGCTTTTCTCGCCTTCGTTCATTGTGTTTCCAGGAGCAGATTCCGTTATTGTTCTCATGGCTCTATTCACCGCGGTTGTGAAGATGTTCTAGTTCTTAGATTTATCGACTCAGATTTATCGTTTTCGATTTTTCAAGTGGTTTATTTCCTGTTCCTTGATGCCGTTTCGTTTCTGCGGTGATCTTTCAACGCTGAGCACATTTTCTGTTGCGTTCATCGACTGTACGAAGACGAATGGACTTACAGTCGATTAAGAACCGTATTTACATGAATCAGCTAGCATACGGTTGTGATGTTTCATGGAATCAGGATTGATTTATTCGAAGAATTCACCAGGAGCTTACCATTGTGCCTTAGCGTTTGATTTTCCATAGCTGGACGAAAAGGTGACCATTGTTTTAATTTCTATCAGCTGTCATCTTAAAGGAATCAAATGATTTCACAAGAGTAAGACATTTTGGGGAATAATTATTTATAAGAAATGTGGAAAACGTTCGGCCTCCAGGTCAAATGCTGCAATTTTGGTCGCTTCATGCGATCTTTTTGTCACTTTGTGAAACGATTGCTCGTATTTAAATAATTTAGTTTCCTAGTGTTGCAGATCTCGCCAAAAACAAAATGGAAAACATTCTTCTTCATTTCTCTGCGAATGAATCCATTTTCTCTTTTAAAATTTCGATATTAAACAATTTGAATGTAGACAACGCGAAACTAGAAAGCTGCTTGATTGTTTCACATGTGGGCCTATATTAAGAAGCTGGATGGTAAATGGATGGAATGAATGAAAAAGCAGCTCCCCCCGTTCTATAGCGACAGCAAAATGGTTGAAAATTATTCACTTGCGGATGACTCAGATGCTAATTATTTAAGTGGAATTAGTTTCAGTTAGCAAAGTTTGGTCTCCATAAAGACGAAATTATTATATTGCTTATTTTAATCAATCACCAAGGACTTTACCATACAATCCGCCATTGTTGTGTGGCAGAGGGAATTATTAATTCAGTTTGACATCTATATTCGAAGTTAATAGTTTTAAACAGAAAAAATTACTTAGAGTGATGAAGTATGTACCTCAGTGACCACTGGAGATTTATCTCATATATCTCACGAAGTGAGAGATCGATCGTATCATATATTGGCCAACAAATATATATGACTCTGTGTTTAAATATTTCGTCAGTTTCTTTAAATAGTTTGGACGCAGTCGGTGCTGTAGGTACGGTAGAAAGGGGAAAATATTTTTTATCGTCGATAATAACTGTGGCCTGTGCTAATGACCCTATCTTGATACTATTTTCATTTCACATCTCGAAGAAAGGAAATATCACTTACACTATTGTATATTAAAAAGTTTTTCAGATAACGTATCATTAGTATTCCTATTTGTATTCAATTGAATGAATATTTGACTTATGAATGTACGAAAATCACATCACTATGACATCGACTTCTTCTCTATGTCTATCGTTTGCGCTGATCACCCCCGAAGAACATTTCTTGAAGTCATAGGAAAGAAGTGAAAACTGAAACTCGAAACTCTGTAACACTGTAGCAATTCATCGTAGCGAGAGGAAGTCTTCTCATACATCTTCCCTCTCCGCAAACAGCGCCAAAGTCCTCTTTCCACTTGCCCCCAATCACGTGACAATGATGCCGGTCGTTTACTTCGTCCACGGAGTAATACTCCTCTAAGCGCGTGCAATGATGAAGGGAGCGAAGGAGTCTCCCGCCAAATGAAAGGGCCGTCAACCTCTTGAACTCGATACGCTGAAGCAGTTTTAAGTCGACGGTATGCTGAGTCTCCTCAAGGGATGAGGAGTTTAGTAAGACGCCAGGAGATGTATGGAAGGGTAAAGAAGGTCGGGGGGCGTGTATCAGGGGCTACGCAAGAATTTCCCAGGGCTTTCTCAACTGCTCCCCGGAGTCCCGAGCTAATGTTCAGCACACGGCCCGGACTCCTACGTTTTCCTTATTTCTTCCGCAGAGAAACTTCCATTTATGGGAATCGTGTTTGTATAACCTTCCTCCGCCTCTCGTTGCTCATTCTCAGCGTCGCCTTTATATCCCTCTCAAGAGAATGGAAAGCGGTAATTTTTCCAGCCCTGTAATTTTGGAGCTTTTTGCCAACGTTTTCCAGCGGGCGGGGTTTTACCCCTTTTATTCGGAAGCGTTTTCTTTACTCTTAGCCGTTCTTCTCGCTGTCGTCTCGTGCATAAATCTTTTCCGCGCAATTGACATTCACGGCTACCTATTTCCAGGGACGCACTCCGCACGATCCTCCGTATAATCATCTGTCCCTTGGAAGGCTTCCCGTTGAAAACCCTCTGCTTTGTCACCGCTATCTTGTGACTCCAACTTTTGGGATCCTCCCACACCTTTCTCACGGGATTTATTCTTCCGATGGTTACGGTCACCGATGCGTACGAAATCGCGGAGGGAAAAAGGGCGAATTACCCTTTTTTCGCCAGCTTGTAAATCGACATGTCAACCGTTCTTGACTTCGATCTCAGATTCGGACGATCACTTTTTTCAAGAGAGGAAATGCGGGCTATTTTTCATTTTCTTTCACGATCGATTCCTTCGTCTTGTGATGGCTAAAGCATCGCTGGTACTCGTGGAAGAAATAGGACGGAGCTCATCGCGCAAAAAGATCTGGAAAATTCTCACCGAAATTCCGATAGTGTGACATTAGCTAGTCGATTTATCGCTCTTTTTCCGTAGGAGTTACAGCCACTGGTACCGCGAAAGAGAAAAATGGATACTAAAGCATCGATTGACTAAATGTAAAGGATTGCTAAAAGGGATTTCCTACCTTTTGAAGAAATCTCTACATTATTTATGAAAGATAACTTCTCGAGTAAATCTTTCGTATTTTATCTGGATGCGTTATGAATAAGAGATTCTTATATCTTTCAGAACCTATGTTTATTTCCCTAATTTCGAAAGGTCATTCTAAGCTTGTCACTCGTTAATAAACTCTTGGAATTATGTGATTAGGATAACCATTTAAGATTGAAGAATATGTCTCTCATGTGCTTATGCTCATAGAGGATATGAATGCTCTGTCCTTTCGATCAGCAATGTCTCAAAATGCTACAGTTCATATCTATTGAGTCCTGTGCTACGTGTCTCGAATGATCAATCCAGTTTGCCTAGGCGGATCACATATCGGGAGAAAAATTAGGAAAATAGGCGCTAGTACAATTCGTTTTAAAAATTCATTTTTCCGCGAACGATGCGCATTTATAACAGTCTAGGAAAGTAGATTATACGGTGCCTCGGGAAGAACAGCCACTTGCGGATTGTTAATGCATATGAAGTTAGGTCAGCCAGAATTTCATTAAAGCGACAGATTTTAGGTTGTGCTTTAATAATTAATGATCATTAGCTATGTTAAATTCTCCGAGAATTTACTTCGCGGTCTATGGTCTTGGGTTTTATGTTAGTGTTTGATTTTAAATCAATGCTTCGAATTTGCTCGCCTCGCAAATTTAAATTTACCACGACAAGGATGTAGGGACGAATCTTCGGCTTCTTTCTCGAATGAGAGAGCTCAAAAGTACCCGGGTAGCCTCGCTAGAAAATCTCCACTAAATTGGAATCCAAAAACATACGAACACGATTTCCAAGTGGTTTTCCTCCATCACGCAAGCGGCCAAGGATCCGAGAGGGACCGTTTTCTTACGCAGCTTTCGGACACAGCAGTCGTCAGGATCGGAATTCCCATTTTCGGCCGTCGAACTATTTCCTTCTTTCCCATCGGAACTTTCACCGCCTCTATCCCTTTAACCGCCGCAGAAAAAAGACGCAAAAAACATTGCTCCGCATCCTTTCCTCCGTGTCATCCTTCGTCGAGGCATCTTTCAAGCGTCCACCTACGCCTCACGTACGCGCAATCCCCGTCGCGATCCCCCGCCCGTTCCTCAACTCCTTCCCGTCGAGTGGGCGGGTACCAGGGCGCCGGCGAAATGGGCACGGAAGCCGTTACGTCTGAATGAGTCTCCAGAGGCGACCCCTTCGAAGAGGAGGATCCCTCCTAGGGGAAGGGGTAAGATGCTGAGTAGGGGGATGGATGGGCAGATAGGACGTAGGGCTAGCGTTGCCTACTCTCCCGGATTCTCCAGGTGACTCCCGGAATTGGACAATAATTTATTAAATATCCCGCCTCCCAGATTGAGGCTCTTCCTAACTATACTTAATTAGATTTATCTTACGTTTCGCACCCAAATTTACCGACTTCTACAACTTTTTGCGACTTATTATCTTTTGTAGTTCATTATTTTATTTTATTGACATCATCCCTATGTAATCTAAATTAATTTTAATCTTCGTCTCGAGATATTAAGAAAGTCTTGGGACGCTAGCAGAGTATGTCTTTTCTTCTTTTGAGGAAATCGCGTTAAAATATGCCATAGAGCTACTTAAATAGTGAACCAATTTCACATTCATACCGTTCATTAACGAATTGTGCATATAGTACTGTAATTATAGTTATGCTTTAAATAGTCTCCTGTTAGCCCCTGGAATTCACGTCTTTTGGAATGAGGCAGTTCCTGGAATCAACTCTTCGGGAGCTGGCATCCCTATGGTAGGACTTTTCTTCTCGTCCTTTACCCCATCTCCTGCCTCCCCAGAGACTCTTTACGGGTGATAGTGGTAGACTAGCCCGAGGACTTATGTAAGAGGGCGAGATAGCTTTGGGGATAGGACAGATACTCCCTACTCGCTTCATTTCGGCGGGGATTCCTGTCTTTTTTAAATCAAGGATCCCTCCCCTCTTGCAGACTAGTTGAATTAAAGCGAGATCTTCCCCCCAAGAAAGTTTGGTCGTCGTGGCGTACGTGGTTCTCGATTTTTACGCTCGCTGGGAAAGTGGCAGGATGGCGGAAACGCTGATGAAACTTTGTCGTACGCTACTGACGCAATCATGGTCCCTGGGATAAGAATTTGATGTTTTTTTGGCCCGTTCGTTTTCGGGAAGGTGGAGGAATGTTTTTTCGTACCTACGTGGTTTTCGTGGCTTTTGAACAAAGAGAGTGGATGGCCGAAGTCAGTAATCAGGAAGGTTCTTTTTTCTTCGTTGCGGAAATCGGAAGATTTTTTTGCGACTGGGAGCGACAGTTCGTGTTCAGTCGGAATTTCACATAGCGGGGAATATTATACTGGCCCAAGGCTGGTTGGAATGGGTTTGTTCGTTGCCGAGAGGATGTCCTTGCATATTGTCTCTGAAACGCGCGGTTGGTGGTTTATGAGTATGAACTTTTTCTCACGGAAATGGCGCATATTTTTTTTGTGGAAATGGAGCCTTGGTGTAATTCGTGTCATTTACTGCCATTACGTTCTCACGGTTTCATTGAAGACCTTCGGTAGACGAGTTTTTGTAGGTATATTTTTCATGGTTTATTTCCTCGTGACTTGCAATGAAAAATAATGGTAGAAACTAAGTCTCAGGGAAGGAGGTTAATAATTTCCGGAAAAATTATTCTTAGGAATATGAAAATATTATCGACAAGATTAATTATTGATAATTATGTAAACTATTTAGATAGTAATAAGTACATTATAAATTTAGTAAATATAAATTCATATTTATAAGTTATTTTTTTCCAACGTGTCTCCATATTTGAATATAAACCTTTGCGTAGGTGAAAGGTTTAAAGAAAGGGAAAGTTATTTAACAATAAGCTGCAATATTTTTCCTAAACTTTAATGTATTTATCTGAAAACTTAACAGTAATATTTTATCTAAACTTTAATGGCCCAAACCTAATAATATTACTCATTTGCGGAGTGAATAAATAATCAGTGAAAACTCCATTCATCTACTTATTCTGTGGACTCCATATGCGAGTATATACCGTCGTCCAGGGACGGATTTGCCATTAGGCACCTTAGACGCAAGTCGAGGGCCTCGTAAAACGGGCCCAAAAAAGTCGTTTTTTAAGACGAACCACATTTAGTGGGCCTAGGTATGGTCCTTGTACGTAGGTATTGATTACTGAAATTAGTATTGGTACTGATTGCTGAAATTCGCCCCTGCCGGAGTCGACATTCCGTATCAGGTTTTGGCTAGGAATATAGCTAACCTGCTGATCAGTTTAGTCTCCCAAACTGCATGGAAAAATGTTCTGGTGGGATAGCTCAATGGACAGACCAACCAACCTGCAATTGGTAGACCCGGGTTAGGGTCCCAGTTCCGTCAGACTTTTTTATGTCCGTTCCTTCTTGGAAATTTTCCTAGGTGCACGTCTTATCGTGCCAAGTTACCAAAACCCTTTTCCTTGTTTTTCATTTCCGTTTGCTTTAGTATCATTTGGTTTAAAGTGCACATTTTAGATTATTTGAAGGTCTGTAGTATACTTACAGGATTTAAGAGCACACATTATTATTAGTCCTACGGTTAAGCTAGTTCTGGAACCCTGCGTTAGAATTTTAAAATAATCCATCTCTGACGAAGGCGCGAGCGTCGAAAACATTTAGAGAAAGTATGACCGAATTCCCGAATAGTAACGAGAGCGGCAAGAACTAATGAGCGCAAGCTGACGGGATCGATATTGAACTTAAAAATATCCCTTAGTTCGCCTTTAAAGCATTGGCATCTCTCTTGGGAAGTTCCTTGTTTTCCTCCGTCGCGTTTTCTCTCATTTTCTTTTGGATATCGGACTCATCGATTTTTGCTTTCGGGGCTCCTTTTTCCGTTACTTGTTCATTTTATAAATTTTTTCTCGCAGCTCCGAGAAACTCCGTGGAACCCTTCGTCGAGTGTGTATTGTTAGCTGGCCCTCGAGCCGGGAGTACCTCTGGAGGAATATTGGGAAAATACTAACCGCCCATTTAGGGAAGTTTGGAAAATTAATGACTTATTTTACGGATAATTTGCTTAACTCGGTCTTGAGGGCTCCGGGATCGTTTATCTCTCATCGAAAGGGGACTATTTGCGAATGGTTCAACAAATATTGCAGCGTCCTTATCTTTCGAGGTCGCGAGCATTTAGGTGCTTTTAATTTGAAGAAATTTAGTTCAATCATTTAGAATTTTGTTTCATGATGCATTTATCATGCCTGACGCATACATCCGCAGTTTCGCTTCATATGTGGACCAAAATTCTTGATGATGTATTAAGAATATTGGTCGTTGTTGAGAAGTACAGAAGAAAAAGAAAAACGTGGTTTGTATCGCTCATTAAACTTCAATAAGGACTCTTCTTTCAGAATTTTTAACTTCAAGTGATAACAGAACGTTATTCTTTGTGAAATAAGCTGAATATGTTCTTTCTTTAGTGATCTCATTCATCCTCTTTTGGTAGCTGAACATTCAATTTTCGGAAATTTAGCTTTTTTTTTCTTTTCGTTTTTGAGTATTTATTTTAGTATATCAAAGTCAGATTAATGAGAATTTTCCATTTATTGCGGCTGATTCAAAAAAATTACTGCCGCATGATTCTGTGATGATACAGCAAGGAATATGATTTCTTGATTGTTTCTACTTCTTAATTCAGTTTTAACTCAGCCTTAACATAAGTTCACTCACCGGATCTCTTAGTGGAAGATATTGTCTTTCAAATACGTATATTAATATGCCCGTCGGAACCCTCGTCCTCCCTCCTGCTTTCGTATCCGTGGAGTTGGAAATGTAAGCTGAGTTTTCGCGAAATGGAAAAAACGGGTTTGCAGCGAAGGCCTCGCCCCCTCCGCCATAGTCACTCCCTCGTCTCCCTCTTTTGTTCGCTTCCTTTTGTAATTCCCCAGAAGGGAATTAAAAATTCATCTCGGGCCTTTGGTGGGACTCGCGAGTCGCCCAGGGGTAGAGGGCGGAGGTTACATAGCCGCGATCGCGGGAATTGGATCCCCTCCGCCCAAAATATAGATTGGGATTCCTGCCGGTTTGATCTTGTTTACGTTGTGTGCCCGGGAGACATTCAGGCGTTGTATTCAACAGGGGGTACGGACGGCACTCGCTTGTCTCTTGTCGGAGGAGCGGCCGTGCGAGAAGTTCCCTTTAGCCTCTGGCACCTAAATGAGGTCGCAATCCAATGGAAATTGCTACGGACCCCCCCCTTCCTACCCATTAAGCTCCCCCTGCCATACCTCTCTCATTTCGCCGCTTATCCTACCGGCTCCCACCCACGTGTTCCTCTCCCCGCGTTGTTTATCTTTCATCGCAATATTTTTTATCTTTCATTTCGCTCGTATCTCTAAGTCGGGCCTTCTCCTCGTGTGCCATGAATGCGAGCGACTGTTAGCATCGTCAGTGTGCGTGAGGTCAGAGCACGTCTCGATAAGTGGCTGCGGCTCTGTTTTTTGGGACTCTTTTCCTCGTTTCGCGTGCCCATGTTTGTTCGTCGGCGCTTTGCTTTTTCGCGGGCTCGATCCGAATGGGTTTGGATGGTGGTTTGAATGCGGCCTCGGTGGGTACTGAGGTCGCAGCGTTGCTTTTGTTACCGCACGATAAAAAGAGCTGCCCGCAAAATGCTGCGAATCTGCACTCAAGACTCATGATAGATGACGAACCATCCGAAAATTTTTAATTTCGGACGGAAGAGGGAGAGGATGGTATGTATGTGAAAGGATGTATACTAGTAGTAAATTAATCGAGCAATGCTCAGCCATAAGGCCAAGGATGTGATACCATAAAAAGATTAAAATGTTTGAAATAATTAAACACTAAATAAAGTACCAGGTATTTCCTTTGTGTTTTCCTTGCTGGAGTATTTTATAAGATTTTTCTCGTATACTCAGGTCATATGCTCGGTAAACTTAATTAAGTGAAGAGGGACGCTCATTCTACAAGGGTCATTTTTATCTATGTTGAAGTGATTAAGTAATGAGTATCTCACTATACGTGAAATAAGGAACAGTTTCTGATAGTTAACGCATTACTTGTTGTAAATTCCACCAAGTACTTTTCATTTCGATAATTTTAATCACATTTGTTATCGACCGCTTAAAGAATGATATTACTTGGCTCTGATGTGGGTTTTTATCAATGGGTTTGGGTTTTGCGTTTAGATTTAGATTTGTACCCCGCCAGTCGCCAGTGGTGTATGACAGGAGGTGTATTAACACCTTACCTAATCTACCTTATTAGCTTTTCTGATGTTATGCGGAAAGAATGTCCAGACTTATTATCTGTTTTAGTGATTATTTCCCAGTAACGCTTGATCGTCGTTATTCGAAGCTCTCGCTGGTTGTTTACCGGTCTATTAAAACCTCCAGCAATTTTTATACTGTTTTTCAAAGAACTCTCTTTATTCATGATTTTTAATTTTTGCGAATATGTTTCAGTTCAGGTAATCTGATTCGTCAGCCAGTTTCCAGCCTTTGTTTCAAGCTCAAGTTCCCATTTTCATCGCAGATTTTCTACATAATTGATCTGATTTCCCTCAGAAGGGATTAAGGAACAAATCTGAAATTCCAGAGATTCAATTCCCTGGAACTAATTTCTGCCACCGAAGTATTCTTCATCTCGAACTCTTTCCAAGATAGGGAAGAGGTACTGCATCCATACCCGCTTTCACGTCAGCCACCTTGATACGAGGAAAATAGCAATTCCCGAATCCAGCCCCTTACGCCAGATTTAATTCTTATTTGGCGAAACTAGATTACTCATTTCCATTCCCCCAAGGTTAAATTAACGAAATTTATCCATTCGATTTAAGGCTTAAACCAATCTGTTCCATGCTCACCTTCCCGTGTTGCCACCACCTCGAACCTTATGCTCCCGCTTCCCTCTCAGAAATTGGATGAATTTTTCCTCGCGCGGAAAGAGAACCTATCCTCAATTCTCTCGAGTAAATCGCGTTTGCCGCGCACCGATTCGGAGATCCGCTCCGGACGACCCCAGCGCTGCCGTTTGACGCATGGATCCCACTGTGCTCCAGAGGTTGGCTTAATGCGTAAATCTAATAACATCTCTCGCCGCTCCTCCCCACCCGTTTCCGACTATAAACTCATCTCATGCGTCCCACGGCGTGAAGGGAGGATGGGAGATGGCGGAAATCCCCGCTGAAAAGCGTCAGAGAAAGCATTCTGAATGCATGCTCGCCGACGCCTCTCGCCTTATCTCAGCCTGGATTCTGGGCCGTTGTTTCCGTTACAACGGGGAACGAGATTTTTTATTATTTCGACGTTATATTTCACGTATGGGTGAAGAAATATTTTGATTTTTTCTCCGATTTTAGTCACCTCAGGCCCTTGCATTTCGGTACTTTTAGTTTGTTTGTTGTTTTAGGGCAGTAGTACGCAACCGGTTTAATTCCTACAGTATTTATTCTACTGAGTAGATTAAATTTATCTTTCAATTTAATTTATCTGTTTACCATGCGTATGTCTTTAAGATATGAAACGAATGACTCAGCTCGGAGAGGGCTGTGTGAAGTAAAATTAAGAAATTGAATTCAATTGCTTTTTTATTTTCCCTCTTTTCATATCACATGCAAAGTGAATATGTGCATCTTAGTAGCTAACTCATTAGATGCGATAAAATGTTAATTAATTTTTTCTCGACCGTAAGTAATATCATATCAGATGGCTTTCTTTGAGGCTAAGGTAAACTTACGGCTTCATTCTATTATGATTCAGAGGTGTGTTTCTTAACGATTATGAAACTCTTAATGCTTCTGCTGTGGGTGATTTTTTTTTTTGAGACGAAGTTTTGTATCCGATCTTATGCTTTCACTTATATTTAATTTAAAATGGATTAAAAAGCCAATGAATTTCCTTGTTAAAGCCATGGTCATATAAACTGAATATTGCGATAAAACACTTGGGCTTGTTTATTGGGAAATTTCTTTAAACTTAATTTTAGAAATGGCTGACCATCTTCAATATAACGTGAAATCAGTGTTTACATTAGTTGCTGTTTTCATATCTCTGTTTATTCTTGGCTGAGATAATCTTGATAGTGTCTTTTAAGATTCATTCACGGATGTCTTTATCACACAAAGCCCGTAGTATCGCGACTTTGCTTACTATGCGTGTTGTATTATCTTTTTTAACATTATGGATTTTTTACACATTAAAATATTNATAGTCTTAGGAAGGTGTTACAGGTATAATTTTGGCAAGTTTTCCTTTTTTTATCTCTTCATATCTTTCTGTTGTATATTTAAGATTTTAGAGAAAGGAAACCAATAATTTTATTTCGCTTAATGTTTGTATATTTTTGAGTGAAAGAGCAAGGAATGGATTTTTGTTTAGAGGTAAAGAAATGTTAAAAACTTAGAAGTTACTTCTCGTTATATAACGCTGCATATAATTAGGAAAGAATCAACTCTCAAGAAAACTCGTTTGTCTACTTACCGAGTTGTTGCTGTCTATCAGCTTACTTATGAATTCAATGGTACTTGGCCGGACTTCGTGGAAAGCCATAATAACAAGCAAGCACTTCGTTATTTCCACAGAGAAGTGGAAATTTCTCTGTGGAAATAACGAAGTGCTTGCTTATTTTGTTAGCTTTCTTATGATTAAGTACACCTTAATATTCATGCGAAACTATAGCACAAAATTTATATAAACTCATAGTTTTGAAAGCATATTTCTTAATTAATTTATTGTTCGAATACAATATTTTCTTCTACAGCAATCTGTCTTCGGCTTTAAGTCTTTGCCTTTTTGAAAAATCGCTATATATCCTCGGAAATAAAGTTAGATTGAATATAACAGGAAGTGGATGCTGTGTACCATATTTATGAAGAAACTTTATCTTTTGGGGGAAGCATCGCAATTAAAAAAAACTGCCTGAGTAATTAATGGAACGTGCGCTTTATAACTAGAAACATCGTTTACTTACCGTGTATCGTTTTTCACTTGATCTCCACAAATATTGTCTGATATTCTTTTCGAAGACCTCGCTTCAATTTCGTTCCGCCGAATCATCCATTTTGATTTGATTGCCAATCATATCACGATTTAATAGCTCATTAAAAGACGTTTTATTATTTTATTTTTCTATGGTTAATGATGCTGTAAAAAGATCCGTATTTAGCTATATCTTCGTCATTTAATGATTTTTCTTGATCGCTTGAATAAAGGAAAACTTTTGAGTTTCTTACCATGTTTATTTTTTTCTTTTCAAAGCTTATTAAAAAGTTATCCGTCTACTTAAAACTTACTCGTGTAGGATCTTATAAAGGCTTGCGACTATACGTTGCTTTAATACGTTTGGTCATTGTTAGTGATTAAGTATTAAATTGTAAAAGTGCTATAACTACTTGTGTCTATTAGTAGTATTGCGACTAGAGTATTTCATTTCCTACACATTTGCTGCCATCAGGAATCCTACCCGGGACCTCCTCCAAAGACGAGCACGCTACCCACTCGGCTGTACATTTTAGAATAATGATGTATTTCTTTTAGTCTTTACCTGAGACAACGCTGTCGGGCTCCCATAGAGCCAAGTGGGCAACGCGTTCGACCTCGGTGAAAGCGGTCCCAGGTTCTATTCCCGGTGGGGGCCTTCGTGCGAAATGACCTAAGTTGTCGAAGCACTTTAAACGATACTACTACGACAAGGTTGTCCGAGCTGTCCAGAACTACGTTATCTCCGATGTAGTGCATATACTCGTAGCTTGATTTGTTATATCTCTATGAAATCCTTCAAATGCTTCCATATAACTTATTAAATACGAACTGAAATGCCTGATTTTGCCAGGAAAGAAAATAATGTTATTGTATTTAGTAAAATTTTGCTCTAATGCATAAAATATACACCATTGAAGTAAAATTTTCCGCCTAATCCCTTACAAGCCCTCTTTTTCTACTATTTAAATCATTAAAAGCTTTGGTTCCGGGCAGCATTTTCAGTAGAAATAACTTTTTTACCGAATCGTGTAGAGAGACTGCCTGTATCTAATGGGACGAAGTCTTACTTTAATAGTTAAATATTTGTAAATTTTACATGAAAAATATTTTGTATTTTAATTTTCCATTTAGTATTCTAATATTTAGTATTTTCATAAATATTTGCACTCAGGCTCCCGGATAGCCAAGTGGGCATCGCGTTCGATTTCAGTGAAAGCGGTCCCGGGCTCTATTCCCGGTGGGATCCTACGAAGTAGTGTTCTCACAATACAAACTCCATTTTCATTCGTATTAGATCTATCATCCAGGTTATTCTTATCAAAGGCGACTTCAACAATGGTTGCAGTTGTTTACTGCAACCATTGTTGGTGGAGTGTCCTTAGGTGGAGTTTGTTTGAATTTTTATAGACCTTCCGTGTTATGCTGGATTTGCTGATATATTGCTTGTTACTGGTGAAAATGATCTACTAGCCTTAACACTTGTTTTTCACTTATTATTTTTTCTCATTAGCGTATTTGAAGTTACAATTTACTGATCTAATTCTAATATTAACGTATTTCTTGTGATCTCTAATTATGATTGCTTTTTGCTAGTCATAAATTTGGACGGCCTTTATACAAGTAAGCGCCGTATAGATTGGGTAAATTAAGATGAGATGTTCTTGTATTTCTCTTCCGGAGAAATTCACTTACGAGTCCGTGACTCACGATGAGGAGTCGCATCTGTGAACACCCTCTTCGATGGAATTTTTAGCCGCAGGCAACCGTAAGTTTTATCAAACAGCCAGAGAAATATAGGCCAAGTATGCTGAGACTGCTCTCCCTTTGCCCTAGCGCCTCTTCCCGCAATAAACTCCCGTACTCCCACTTACCTGCGCCTGCATCCATCTGCCAGTATCTCCATTTTCTATGCGTAAAAAATAATCCTGTCACATGCACCCTGCTCTCATATCCCGTTTTTCAGCCAAATGTAGTGCCAGTGGTCACTCTCCCTTCAGAGCAAAGGGCCAGTCTGCCTATTATCCCTCTTGAGAACGCTTGACGACCTGTCTTCGGATAATCAGGTTATGGGCGTACGATGATGCATAGGAGAGGCCAAATTGTGATCAACTGGACGTACAACTAGTCCCTCCGGGATGGCTTTGAAGTTTCAATGTTGCTCTTACAGCAAACTATTTCTGAAGACTTGAATTTTTTACTAGCTTTCCGTAATCTGTTCATTCGTAGCAAAGCTTACAGTATTTTTATGTCCTGCTCAAGTTTGAAATTGGAGTTTGCTGTAATTTGGTGCATATTTTAGGATATTTTAATTGCGTATATATTTTTGTTGCATATATTCCCATGTTTTGAATCCTTTTCCGTTATCTTCGTTTTAATTGTGGTTACTGGCTTAATATCAATTTTAGAATTGCAGACAATATTAAATATGCTATTTGTATGCAGAAAAAATAGTATATATCTGCTCAGTGTAAATCAATTTTTTATGCTAACGTATGATTTTAAAACATTAGTTTTCTCATCCGACGTATCTATCCTTTAATATGTATCCATCATCAGAACAATATTTTGCAATTACTCGGAGAACTCAGAATCGCGCATAGTATATATTCAGCTATTTATGTTTTTGCGAAAAATAATTAAATTTTGAGGCGCACAGACGTGAATGCTCTCTGATAAGGCTTTTGAATGATTTATAACTTCAATGCTGATATTTCCTCGAATTCCGAAGTTTCGCTATTCCGGAGGAAAACAACGGTTTTATGCTCGGTCACAAGTGACGGCGCACACATGGCACATGCATAAGGAAGTCGAGAGCAAGCTGGAGTCATATTGGCGCCCCCGGCGATCATGTTCCCCGGAATTCCCTCTGCGAAAAGAGATTTACAAGTTTTAAGACCTTCCACCCCTCCCACCTTAATGACTTGACGCCACTTGCCGAGGCGAGCGTCGTCAAAACAAGGAATGGCGCCTTTACGCAGCTTTCCGGCGTCCAAGCTATTACGAAATGGTGCGAAACTTTTTCTCTGGTCTGACATAATATCTGTCAGTCTCTATTTTCGGGAGCCCTTTGTCATATAATGCCCCGTAACAATCAAAGTCCCAGCTGCTTGCAAGATTCGCTTTCGATCAAAGGAATGTTTCAGCATCTAGAGAATTTTCTGGTGTTTTTTTTTGCGAATATTTGGAAACAAAGTTAAGAAAAGCAACTCTTACTACATCCGCCCAATTTAGTGGAAGAAAGTGGGCTGATAAATTCCCCTAAAGTCAATTTGAATTGGTGTGATTAATCTTTTGCCGTTTCTGTACGTATCGATATCCATGATTAAAAAATGAAATTCTTAAAAGGGGATATGCTCTTTGCATGGGTTTTGGTAATATACAGAAAACTAAACAGAAGTACTTCCAGTTATAGTTCTTCGTTAAGGATGTTTAATCATGTTAAAAGACATGATGATCGCTCATGGTTCATTTATAATTATATTTAAAAGAAATTAATTAAACTTAATCTTACCTATTAATTACATTTAGCCTATAATTAAATAATTCAAGCTATATTAGGTGAATCTTCATGTTTAATTGAAAGAAAAAAATGTACCCTTATGTATCGTGGGGTAAACAGAGTACATTTCTGTATATTCTGAGTGTTCTTGGAGGCAAGAGGTTGGGAACTAGTGGCATCGTGTATTTAATCTGTTTTAAGTATGTTATCGAATCGGCCTCCCTCGTTCACTTACAGGTCAATTATATATTTTTTTTCATAAAAATGTTTGAATATATCTTTTGATTTCATCTTTTTCCCTTATAATGAAAAAGCTTTCTCCTTCGCAATATTTTTCTCTAAAAAGGTTTTATTTTGTTTGAATTTCAAATTTTTGGACTCGGAAACTGAAAATAATTATTCGATTATTGAGTCGACGTTTGACATTTCTAAAATTGATTTTGGCAGTGAATTCAGATGGTCCAGCATACTTTATAGGATACTGAAGGGAGAATTCCAGTTTCTCGACTGAAGTGGGATTGATTTCGTAGTAGGAATGAAACTTATTCATGTTCTACGTCCTCTCTTATTTTTTTACCCATAAACGATTGGTATTCAATGTCTCATGTAGTCTCTGATTGGGTCCTATTCATGCTTAGGATACTTCTGGTGCAGTAGCGAGCTTACATCTCGGTTGGGAGCTATGCATGTGACATTTTCCCCTTTAGGTAGCTCTTGTTTTTCACGAAATACCCTACTCTGTATGCAAAAAATGGAAGTGAGGTTATTAATTAAAAAATTTTCCGCCGCCCGCGTCCGCACAGCTCTCACCGTTGTTTTTTCCTCTCCACCCCTACTGTTTCTCGCTCTCCTGACCGCCTTTCCAATCCGCCTCCCCGATGCGGTCACCCCTCGCGGTCGCGGTGGCAGCGGGAGAGTGCGGTGTTTTGCCAAGTCGGTGATGAGTCGGAGTTTGACGGGGAAGCATCGGAGTTTGTGGTTCTTCTCCCGGTTCAAAGCCACATCCTGCCATGAAACGGGCTGACATTATCTTGGCGACCCCGTTCAAACTCGCGTTTCGTCTCTGCAAAGACACAATTCGTCTTTCTATATTGCTTCGGCAAGAATGCGATTGCCGTAATAGCACCTCGGTCCACAAACCTGGGTCAGGGATACCTTTCCATTGGAACTCACTTTGATATCCGAGCCATCTCTCGGATGGCTTTAAAGAGAAATAAATTGCTTTTTCCGTTTTTTCAATTTTTCCGACGCTCCAATTTTGAGGAACGTAATGATTGCTCAGCGGAATCGTAATCGATAGGTATTCGGAGGGAATTTTAGAAAGTCTGCTTTTACGGGAGCAAATGTTGGTGGTGATTGGAGTGATGTTTTCCTAAGGATCTCGGAGCGGAGTGAAGGGCAGCCGTAATGGATGGTCGGACGTATTGACGCCGAGCGGCGGTTTGACACGACTCGATGCTTAAAGAAGGAACTCGATGTGCTCACGAGGATTAGTAGGATGGATCGAGATAATAGTCTTTCGTGGTCGTTTTGGCGTCAAGAGTCGTCGCGGATACTGTTACATGATGGTTTGAGCATCAGTCTTTAGATTTAAGGATAATATGTGTTGATTAGAAATGAGATTCCATTTGCTGGTCACATCTCTAGGATTTAATTAGAGAAATAATATTGCGGGTAAGCATTTTTGTACATTGCTGTCCTTTTCTACCATATTGATTCCAAAAAACATAGAGATGCATTTTTTGTATTTGTCGAATGACAATTTTAAAATTGCAGATCCTCGAGAAGGCATTGCATTAAATTTTGCACGGCTCCTATTAGGTTAATTATTACTTAATTACATTGCTCTATCTAAGCTCTATTTAAATTCGTTTCAAAGAATTGTTCTTATTAATTTCGTTTTACTGTTTGACTATATTGTTAAATTAACGGCAATCAAAATATACCTCCTTGACGACAGTCTAGGTTTACCCTTTACCAGTGAGACAAATTATGCCTGCAACCAATAAGAGCCACATGACTAATTAAAAATGTTCTAGACGGATGTAAACTTCTAGTAGAACGTACTGTTATATATATTGATTCACTCCATTTAAAACTAAATCGTTCTCACTAATAAACTTCACGGTATTGCGGAAATCCACTACAGAAACATTTAAACTACGAATAGTACTGGAAAAGTAGCATTTATAAGTATATTTATATTTTTTCTTTTTTTATTAAATTTATTGTTGACATTTTCTGTATTTTTCGTATTTTCTCGTTAGTGTGTCGATTTTTATTTGTTCAGACTATTATAATTAACGTATTGTACTTTATTTCGCTTACCATCCTCTCCTTGTTATGAGTAAATCGGCGTCGCATGAAAAATTGCTCGTGATCTTCAATAGCTCATAATGTACTCTTTGATGCGATTCTCTCTGCCATCCTAAGCTTCATCCTCTCGAAGTATCCGCAACTACTTGCAAGCATCCTTAATGAAGGTTGTCGACCCCCAATTCATTTGAAAGGCACAGTGAAGATAAATTAGGGAGTGTAGTTAGACCGCAGCGATGCAGCGCATCTGTCATACTTCAGCCTGTTTCAACCGCAGAATCCCTGATTAATTGGATTTATTCGTAGCTCATAAATACGTTTGACGCATCATATGAGGAAACCCATTTTTAGACCGTAATTTAATCGAGAAAAGGAATATCCCGGGCAATTATTCACTAGAAATCTTGGTCACGCGCGACAGGATAAAAAAATATTTTGCGGATCTCGCGCCGATAAATAAGAGCAGAATCCTCCGAGGTCGTAATGAACGAACAGCCATTGTAAATTTTCAAAGAGTCGCCCTTGTGACGCATCTTTATCACGAGGTAATTCCGCCGAGATTTTATCGCGCGAGCCAAAAAATACACATTTATGCCCCTCATAACGCTTCGTTTTCGAATTTTCTCTCCCCTTTGCGATCAGGATTGCGCGTTGTCCGAGGTGAAAAATTGCCTCTCGGGTGATCATTACGGGGGTCGATATTGGTGGGTGTTGGAGAAGTTCATGGGGGCGCGGCGAGGCTGAGTGCATGGAGAGACCCTTGTGTCCACCATCACGAGCCAATGTACACCATGCTCCGTCGAACATTCGTCTTTTCAAAAGAGTCGGTAGCTGCCGTCTTTCCCCCGGGTTGAATATCGAAGGCTGGCCCACGTGATATTCCACCCACTCTGAGTGTTAATTGGAAGAGTTGGGTAGGGGTGGCTCGCGCTGATTTCTACGTTTTTTTCAGTTGAGTTCGAATCATCCTCTCAAAAAAATGCAGCTATATTTTCGTTTGGTTTGTCCATACGAGAGGGCTAGCTCGCACCCCCCTAGCGCTGAATGCACCGTGATTACGTCTATCTCATCCCGTTCGTTACGAATCATCGATGTACGTCGTTGATTTTCGTTTGGGTATTCCCCTAATCTGCGTCATTCATATGGTGTGTGCTGGAGACCGTCGAAGCGTGTGATCGGGGATATGTTTACCTGAAGATCGCACAGCACGTGTTTGCTTGTTTATCAAGGTAAGAGGGCGCAGGTTTCGTTTCTTCGGGGAGAGTCAGTGGGATGGAAATTTTGGAATATCCGTGTCCAGCTATGCGGAAGAGCAAGCTTGAGGGTTGCTAAAGGTATATCCCCCGTAATTGGTGGGAAAAAATGTGTATGTTTACATTGAGTGTTCTCTCAAAGCTTTTATAGGGCCAATGTTTCGTGTTTAGTAACCCGTAAATGTATTGTATTAATTTCTGGGCGATGTCGGAGACAGTTTCTAATCCATATTAAAATTTTTCCATTTTAATTTCCGATTAACAATGACTTAATACACTTTATAGTGTTGTTTCGTTCAGTTTACCACTTATCTCTGTATTCAAGGGGAATTGATGATAATTTTGTCTTAGAATTTTAAAACACAATGAGCGCACTTTCGGATATAAATTCCTCAATGAATCACAGTTTCCTCATCCACCCTACAGAGAATGAAGCTTCCCATCGTAATACCATGTTGCTATCTTCTTCAAAGTTAGATGATCAAATGCCTGAGGAAACAATAACCATATCATTTTAAGAAGAGACATGCCTGCACATTTTTTCATTGGAAATACATCGTACATTCCGTAGCTTTACCGTGATTATCAATCACGAGATTCCATGGTATTCCTTTTCGGTCGTAGCTGAAATTTCTTTCTATTTTTACTCAATTTTTGTTTTTTATATATGTTGTATTCATTTTGAGAATACATATATATAAAATTTTGCTATTCTTTAAATTATTCTTTTTGCTTCTTTCTGTTGCATTGATATGAAACTTTAGCAGCCTATTTTGAGTAGTAATGAGGCTTTTCATATCGACTCATTTTTCTAATTGGCTTTACAATAGTGAGCAATTAATTTATGTCACTTACAAGTCTTGATGCTATGAAAGTAATTTGTTATTTTAGGGAAAGACTTGGAAAACTTCTCACGTAGATACTTTTGAAATAATGAAGTGGGAAGTATCTTGAGTTCCATTCATAGGAACTTGGATTTTCCCACCCAGGCAGCAACGCGATATATGTAAATATTAATTGTGGAAGTTTATCACTTTCAGTCATTTATCCTGTTTGAGAAAAACGAATCAAGTAGTTATTTGGTAATCTTTTATTAGGTGACCTCGCTTTTTATTAATTACTTTCGCCTTCGAGAGAATAAAAGAGTATGTATATAAGATGAATTATTTATTGCTATAATTACGACATCTGACGTTTTCATCTAGGTCGATTATCTTTATTTTGTTTACTTTAAATAAGACGTTTAACATCGCCTATTAAACTAATTCTACAATTCTATTTTAATGGTTTTAACACTCTTGAATAAAGCCATAGATAGATGCGCTAGGATTGTAAACCATATTAAGTTATCATTTTAGTTATTTCTCATTAATTTCTCTTAATTTTCTCGAGTATTTCCGAAACGATTTTATACAGAAATTTCAATGAGCATCCTTTCCGTGCAGGAGAAAGAAATATTGAATCAATTCTGCGGTATAGTTACAGATATACTTAGTTACAGATATACTTAGTTACAGATATACTTAGAAAATAATCAGACTGGTATTTTTACCAATAGTATTGTTCGCAGAAATATATAAACTCGTCCTTTCGTTCCGCCTTAAACTTTAACTACTACCGAAATTCGATTTAATGGAACTTATAAAGATCGGCCGGCGATCTCTACGTATACTTTCGAAATTTCTGAATACTGATCTGATAACTTTTTAGAAGTTACACTAGTGACATTTTGTTTGGGGTAAAACTATTATTTAAATTTGAACTTCGAAAGTCGATGTTAATTTACGTAAAAGAAGAATCTTGTGTTCGAACATAGAACTGCGGAGTGAAAATTCGATCGCTCCCTTTTTACTAGAAGTTAGAGCAAGAAATTCATATTGATGTTGTATGTAAAATATACATTAGATTGTAAACGTGCGGTAAGTCCATAATTTTTGTGAAAAATAACATCTAAAGGTCACCCTCATCGTATTATTCTACATAGAAATCGCTGCTAGGAATCAATCAATCTGTCCACCGAGAGAGATTTTTGTTTTCTGTTTGAAATTTTTCGAAGCTGTGTTATGATAATCCGTTTTATGAAACAAAAGCAACGAATTCTTCTACTTGCGTTTGCTTTTCTTTTATCTATGAATGTTCGAATTGTCGGTACTTTCTTGGAGGACAGATTGTTTGCGGAAGAAAATATTCGGAAGTTCGTATTTAACTTTGTCTACTCGTTTCGCACATCTCTTTGACTGTAAAGGTAACATCAATTTATTAATTACTTCCCTTCCATTTGGTTCCTACTGAGATAAAATCTGGGTACGTTTTTCTTCGATAACCTTGGTAACCATAGTTAATATGTTTTCCTCTTTTTCTGACCTTTGTTTCGATGTCTTATATTTCTTTGGCGCATTTCTGAGTACCGATCTTTTCCAAGAAGAAATTGCATGTGGAAATGAAAGTGGAATGGAAAGCGTGTGAATAGAATAATGAAATAGAAAGTGTGTGAAATAAAAAATAATTAATAATTTGCCAACCCTTTCTGAAGTCGTGGTCATTTCCTGAAAACTAGCTTGGATGACCGGAATAAGCTGGTATTTTGGAATTCACGTGAGGATGTTAAATAGAAAATTATCTTCGGTTTTGTTTCGGAATTTTGAGCTTTCGTTAATTTCTATATCTGGAAAAACCTTGCGGTGCTGTTACTATGAGCATCATAATCTGAAATTCTCAATTACTCTTTCAAAAATGTATTATTTTACTTATTTCGGAAGCTATCGCAGTTCCAAGCGCCTATGTTACGCGTCCAGAATTCTGATTAGCTTACTGTTTGTTCTATACATTATGAAGCTAGATTATTCTGAGCTGGAGGAATTTGAGCGAGATTCCTCGATTTCTTATCTCTTTCAATCAGGTAGTGTTATTTTAACTTTTTTGGGGTTAGCCCTCTCTTGCATGGTCGGAACAGTTATTTCATCCTCCGTTGTCACGGTCGAGAAGCAACTTTTCCTTGCTGTGGGCAGGCGAACATGTTTTTTAGGTCCCGTATTGTTGGCGTATTTCCACCTCAAAAGTTTTTTTGGGCGAATATATACGAGAGTATTCGATCATTAGTCATAAGCTGCTCAAGTGTGCTGTTTTCTTCTTTTATGGTAAAGTAATACTTTTATTCATTCGACAGTGTTTTTCCTTTTATTTTCTTTTATTAACTCCCTGCCACATTCTAATTTTCCTCGTTCACATTGTGTGCTAATGGGGAGGGAGAATGAATTATATCTACGCTAGGTGAATATAAAAGATTGTTGTACTAATATTATCTTTCGCTTGTTCCGCGAAATTTGTAAGTAGTATTATTACCTTTTCGTCTATGAAATGGATAGGCTGCTCGAAGGGTGAATTGTATGCTCTGTTGACTCAGAGATATGCGTGTCGGTCGCGCATGAAATATAGTCAAGGATGTTACACATCTCCGACTGTGTATAAAACTCCATATCTATCGATTGATATTTGTTACTTGAGCGAAGCGTATAATTGAGTTGGTTCGGCTAGTAGAAAACCTTCATTCCTATCAGGAAAATATCGAGAGCATCACGAAAGGACTTATGTAATCCAACGAAGTATGACGGACGAGGATTAGTTGTAGAACATACATTTTTATGTAAAAAATAAATTTCATTGAAGTGTGGCGAGCTTAGGTACCTTTTTAGTCCGTTTTTCTCGTGGTCATCCGGGATTATTTTGATGTAGGTTTAATCAGAAAAGAAATAAAAATATTTTGCAGAGTAAAAATGAAGTTTATTTTTGTGTACTAGAAGAATTTCCTATCTAAATGTTGCTAAAATCAACGAAAATACGACTTCCAGTAGATTCACTAATTAGTCGTATATCGATGATAAACTAATTTTGTAGATCGATTTCTGAGGAAAAATGTGAAGAAAGGATTAACTTTGTAAGGTTTTGACTTATTTTAGATCCGAAATGCATATAGCTCCGTTAATAAGTGATCTAGAGAGTATGCTGTTTGGTTCTCATCGTTTACCGGCCCTGGAGAGGAAGTGAGACTACTAGGCAATGTGAGGAGTGAGGTAATTTGTCCCTGTTTTCCTTATTGAACCAAATTTTGGAACACACTGATAAACCGCAGAGTAGAGAGGCCCCCGATAAGTAGTTGCTTCATTCGTGATACATAGACAGCCCCTTTATTACTTTCTGCCGGGTGGCCCTTAAATCTTCCATCA
Organism: Ladona fulva; assembly: GCA_000376725.2. Lineage (NCBI taxonomy): Eukaryota > Metazoa > Arthropoda > Insecta > Odonata > Libellulidae > Ladona > Ladona fulva. The sequence goes on from KZ308656.1 coordinate 471,681, forward strand.
TGTCATTTTGCAGTTGCTATTAGTGAAAAAATTCCATGTAAATGGAGCACCGTTACTCTATGTATCATAATTTTCATAGCATTAAATAGACCTTGTGGTAATTCCTGTCTATTGTCGTTTTCAGAAATATTTCGCAGGAATGGCTTTGATTTAAAAAAATACTTTGTCTATGTACGAGTTCGTTCAAGGAAGAAAAAAAGAGGAAGACGTTTGATAATGACTCATGGACTTCTTTATCTAATGTATTTGTGGTATTTGTAGCATTTGTATAGCTTTGCTGCGCTGTTTTTATCTGAGGCTTCCGGGACCGTTCTCAGAAGAGTATAATTTTCTTAAAACTAGTTGGAAATGGAAGTGCACGGTAGGTTTACTTCCTAAACTTATTTTCTGTGATCGTCAACAATAACTCTTTTAAGGTAGTTTCTTGATCAAGGAAACTATGCGAGGAAGTCCGCTCAACCCCGCATTACGTCAGAAGTCGCCGACTTGTGAAAATGAAGAAGAGCGGTCGTGAGATTTCCTCCCGGCCGCCCCTAAAGTTTTCGTAATCTCAGCCGGCAGCCCTTCCGCCGTCCGTGTCGTTCTTATTAGCCATTCCGTTTGTCCACGTTCCTTGTTTTACTCGGAATTCATTTCCACATCGCTTCGTCATCCTCTCATTTTCTGACGAAACGGACTTTAGTCTCGCCTCCGTAGCGGGCGAGCGATCCTTCTCTTTCCAACGCTGCGTCAAAAAAGAAGTTTTTCGAACGCGTAGTGACTCCCTTATATCGACTCCGTTCACATGCTCCGCTCTTATCGCCAAGGCTCCGCTTATTCCGGAAGTGCCCGAGTGGAGACTTGCGAGGTGACGGCAGGAGCTAGCGTGTTAAAGGGTGGGGTAAGGCAAAGGGCAGATAGCGTGAGACGAGACCTTCCGCGGCTTTAATACCATCCGTCCTATCGGTATCGCCAGCTCGTCCACCCACCGTGAGGCATCCTCCTCCCCTCTCCTACGTCACAGATGCGTGGGCAGAACCTACGACCGCTTTCTCATGGAGATTGCCGCTTTTCTGTTGATGCCCTTTGTTCTCCCTTCCCCGAACCCTCAGCTCCTTCCTCTCATCCCTTTCCCTCTCTTCCAGTGCATTACGCTCCCTTCCTCTCTTACCCTCTCCACGTTGGGTTGGATCATCGTTTACAATAGTTGCTCTCGTGCACCGTCCACTTGTTGGAGGTCAGGACGTTTGATTGATGAGTAAAAGAAAAGTTTCACGTAGAGTGCTCTAAATCGCGGTGGAAGATTAGTCATGTCAGCTTTAGCTTTTCTCGGGAGTGGAAGCTTTTTTTAATCAGAAAGCCTTTATGCCCGTGATTTATAGAAATACAAAGGGGTATCCTAATACACTTTGCAGATGTTGTGATAGCTGGGTGTTCTAAAGGGTGCTGCATATATTGATTTTTTTAAGCTCATTACTTCGTTGATAAATGTAAGGATTTAATTTCCGCGGTTTCTGTTTTCCGGAAGACTCGGGAAGAACGTTAGTTTGCTGTCTACACGCAAAATTATCATAAGTAGGAGAATAATACACCAGATTCAGGGATGCCGTGACAAATACGCACATATTTCTCGATATTATTTTGTAGTGATTTCGGCGCTGTATTTTCCAAGTCAAGAAATGTAGCAGGTTTATCTATATTAACTAAATAAATTATCATTAGTTATAATTAGGGACGGAAAAAAAACTCTCAAAGCTGACAGGCTGTAAAAAGGATTGATCTCTTGCGCCCGTTGAGTTAATTCGACGCATAATTAATCATCATTTAGGTTTTAAATCATATGAATAGCCTATAATGTATTGACCTGAGTTTTATACCACGTTTTTTACATTATTGCGTATAGTGTCTTTGCTTGTTTTAAGGAGTGGGTTTTATTTATTAGTATGTAAGCGTGATATACCTTAACCGACATATTAAGAAGCGTACTTTGTCAGCAGCTAAAAATTTGTTGGTGATGGGTCATTCTCAGTGAGAAAAATGAAATTTCAAAAATTACGTTTCTTGATTTTTAGCCCAGAATTTTCATGGAAGCACTATTGCGATTTGGAGTAATAGATTAATTTGAATTTCAGCCTTTGCCGATACAAAAACATACAGAACTGTTGTTTTACTTCACTGTAATCGAAACTTCTGGTTATGTAAACTGACCATCACGTCACCTGCTTCATCTCCGCTATTGACTCGAGGGCTTTCAGTTATGTAACGCATGTACTTGTTTTATATCCATATCATCTGATACGGTCTCGCAAATCCCAAACGAGCGTTGCTAGCTTTTCTCGGCACTCTGCTACTCAATGCCATGTAAGTATAGTTTACAGAGACGCGTAATGAGAGCAAAGCTGCAGTTTCCGTGACCTTGGTAGATTTGTAACTCCTTATCTCAACATGAAACTGATTCAACGGTTACGCGCCTCCCATGCTGTCCCCACTTCTCAATTTTTTATCTCCATCCTTTGTTTACCCTTGTACGCATTTTCCCCGTCGCCAGCGCAGAAAGGTAATTTCTGAACGTCGAGCTTTTTGAGTTATGCCTCCTAGTTTCGGGCACAAAATATTTTCTTTTCGGTACGAAATTAAGGTCTGATCGATAGCGAGCATTCTCTTTTCCTCATCGTCCAGAAGTGGAGCAGCTGTAATACTCAACATACCACAGCCGTGACTGTTCCGTAGCTGCTGTCACATGTGCCTAATTAACTCAGCAGAAATAGAAACGTTATCCGTTAATGTTCCCTGGCTTTTAATTAACGTAATCGGAGATTTATAGCTCGTATTAATGGATAACTTAGCATCCATAATTTCATTCATCTCGTCGGTCGTGGTTTTCCTTTTACTACCTTCGCGTCAATATCGGCCACGTGGGCGTTATGCAGCGGAACATATGAAGCAGGTAAACCGAGAGTCGGGCTGCATGTGTACTTCAGTAATTATCCTTGTTTACGACACATCCGCATTGCTCGTTTCTTCAGCTAAGTCACGTCTGCGACTAAGAGTGACATTCTGCGGAACTTATATCGAACGCAGGACACGGATGAATTACGTTGAGCTGCTTCCTCTCTCTAGAGATCGATGTTGTAGTAATTGCGTCCATAGTGTGGCGGCATTCCTCTTTCCTTCATTTCACTCTTCTTGGAGTCCTTGGGTAAAGAAATACCCCTGTGGACATTGGTGAGTGGTTCCCAGCGGCTCTTTTTTTCGCGCTCGGCGGGAATTCGAGCTTTGTTTACCCCTTTCTTGTCGCCGATTTATAACTTAATCGTTTCCTGGTTCGTGTTTTATCCTTCGTGGCGTTGAAGTGAATTCCTAGCCGTGTAATCTATCGATCATACCCCTGCTGCCTTTTTTTCATTTCGTTAATTGTAACGGTTGTTTCCGGGAAGATGTGCGATCGAAAATGAGACAGTTATTTGCTTCGCTTAGATGTTTGTAAATTGATTTTATGCCCTCATAGAAACTCGTCTTCTGCCGAGGAAAGTATTGGCAAGATATGTGCAATTTCACCGTTATCGGCTGAATTCTACTGTAATCTTGTGATTGAGAAAATAAAAAAAGGAATGCCACGAACGAACTCGAATAAAGTACTTTTCCTAGAGCTGCTTGTATAGTTTGGTACAGAATTTCCAAAATTGGAGTACCCTGATCCTTGAAGGTATTGTCAGCTAAACGTATATATGAATGTGCTTGGTAAACTCGCAAATTTACTTTTCCCCGAAATGAATACGGGTACTTAAAGCCAAATGAGTGCGGGAACCAAAATGGTTTGGTACTCATGAGTCAGAGGGCATTGAATTTACCTCCATGTGCTTGCAATCTGCTTATTCTCCAGGAAAATATTAAGACTGAAAAATTGCTATAAAAGATTAACAGAGGCTAGTGAAGCTTCAAGATTCGGTTCGATTTTGGAGCGATGTAAGATTTGATTCGATACGGTTTGACGAAGAACGATTCGCGCATTTCGTTTCAACAACGAAGTCTTACTATACCTCGTGAAGGTGGCGATAAGTGTATTAGAAAGTTGGCTCTGTCATGCTCTTCGCCACCCAGGTGCTCTTTGCCATAGCAGTAACCTGTTATATGTACAGTATATTATACAAAAAGTGTGCACGATTTTTTATTTGGAAGACGGATGAGAATGCATAACGTTTCGACGCTTTCAATATATTCTAACATGATATGAATTCAATTCGAGATTTTTCCTTGGTTAAGTACTCTCTTGGAAAGATGGTTAAGCACAAACTTAACTTAGGCGCTGTTTTCATCTTTTTTGGTTGATGTTGAGATTTGTTACTCAGCAATGGTTTTGATTTATTGAGGAGTTCGCTTTGGTTAAAAATCTACCTACTCTCGGTCTTTCAGCTGATTTGATCATGAGACACTCCTCCACGTTACTTCGGCTAACGGCGATAATTTGTTCCGGAATCATTATCATTAACCGAAACAAGATATACCCTGAGGTCCTAAATCGTATAAACAAATATGTACGTGCTGTCAAAAATAACTTTTTAAATTCATAAGTAAAATTTACTGCTTGCAGTGTTCTTTGGTCGGTCGGATTCTATTTGTGCTAGCATGCTTATGCTAACTTGGAGCAAAACTTTCTTAATTGGAGGCCGAAAACAGGGGAGGATCCCTCCTTTTTGGAAATATTCTTTTATAAGGTTATTCGGTAGTCAAGTATCGCTATATTTGATAAGATTTATTGTTTAGAAGAGTTACGTGGGTAAGTTGCAGAGTTTACAGCCTCTACTTGCAGTCCAATGACAACTCAGCATTCTATCCTGAACATGTTCATCAACCCTTCTTCCCTGCATTTATAACTCTGCAGCGCTTCACACTGAGTGGAGAAATAGCTCATTCTCCCTCCTCTTTCTAGTCATATCCCCACATTTCGTTCCCGATGGCTGCGTTAAGATTTCTTTTTTCGAAAGAGTGTTGGCCGGAGAGATTTTCCCGCTGCAGAAACGTCGTCCTTCGGATCCTCTTCCCATCGACTGCCCTCTCTCCCTATACATGGACATGATCCGATCGACTCCCACCGACTCCGGGTTGGTCAGCAATCCTCCCCGGCAGTTCCTTTCGGTCGGGAAGGTGCTTCAATCCTCGCATCTCCGGTCGCGGCGAAGGCGTTTTATAAGTTGGCGCGGAGGGGGCGTGGGTGAGAGAACGTGGGGTGGCGTTTCCCGAGTGGGTGGAGTGGTCGGATATGAGTGGGGGGCGACCGATCTCTTCGCCCACCCCTTTCGTGACAAGCGGAGGTACTATCGTCTGTTGCGCCCTCCTTATATGTGCGTGCCGCGGTCGTGTTGCCGTCGCGGCCTACTCGACTCTCGTCCTTCCACTCTCGGTGCGATTACGGGAAATAGTTGAACGGAATACCATAGCAACCTGTATTCCGAGTTCTCTCCTATGGGGATGCGACGCGCTGGGAGGAAGAAAAAGAGAGTGAGCGAGAGTGAGTTTAGGTGCTTGCCACTTTTGGCGTGCTTCGTTGTGCGGGGCGGAGATTTTTCATCGCTCTCCGTTGTTACTTAGCTAGACATGGGATCGTTTCGTTCGGGTTCTTTCCAATTACGTGCATGCTAATGGAGGAAGGATGTGTTTGTATGAATGGGACTGGGTAGCCTTTCAGAGATTTCATCTTCAGAAGGTCTGATACACGAAATTGAAGCGATGAAATATCTATTCACGTTGGTTCCAATCTGTTTTGTGTGCTGTTTAATTTGCGTCATCACAAGTTAAAATCACATTCGCTATTTTTGTTCGCAATATGCGTGTTTATTGTCTCTCCTTTGCGTGGAAAAGTTATTCGTTCTTGTTTAAGGTTTTGCCTGTGCTGATTTGAAGTGCGTGAAAAGTTGAGTATAATATTATGAAGTGAACTGCGTTTAATATGTTTATTGGAAGAAGATGAATATGACCATAACTAAGTAGATAACGATAAAAGGAAATCTGTTAGTGCAAATATTTCTTATTCCTATCTTGAGATTTAGATTGGTATAATGTGTGTATAGTTAAGTATAATTTCCGTTGCCTTAATAAAAGAATTGTTTCTTTTGTCGCGACTGCTCAGTCTAATAAGTTAAATATTAGATAGGAATAACAAGTGTGAAAAATAGCGACACGACTGGGACTCGAACCCAGGTCTCCCACTTTCCGGGCAGGTATTCTAACCACTGAACTACCGTGCCGCGTCTCTCTTACACTGTTAAGGGAATGCTTTGTGAGCAAGAGGGGCAACCAACCTGGGTTCGAGTCCCAGTCGTGTCGCTATTTTTCACACTTGTTATTCCTTTGGGATTTTCCGTAGGTTTTCAATCTACAAAGACACCTTCCTTTCCTTTAATCCTAAATATTAGATATCCATAAAAATATCAACAGCTTCAGTAGATATTATTTCAGTTGCTTCTTCTGAGCATTTTTCTAAGATTATTTTTCATACCTCAATATTCTGTGGATTCTGGAAGCAGATTTCAAGTCTTTCCAGTTTGATATGAAGGATCGTTTTCTACTTTATTTCCCTTCATTAAATATTTTACGATTAAACCTTTCTTCTTAAACTGCCAAATAATTCTCTTTTCACGTATCTCCTTTATAAGTGATGGTGCCTTTTCCAATATTTCTGGAAAGATTGGAGTTTTCAATGGTGAACCGTTCGTCCATTGACTGGAAACAGCCGATTTATGCGTTATAAGTCATCATTGGGGATTAATGGTTCTCCTTTCCTGTCTCTGCTCGAATGAGAGGTATATCTTTAGACACCTCCTTGCCACCTATTAAACCGAATTCCGAAGGAGTTTTACGAGAACGGTGAGCGAACGCGACCCGGTTTTCATTAAAGGCATTCCACGGCAAAGCCTTCGAAATTGATTTCTTGGAGAGAAGAAAGAGGGAATAGGAGAGAGAGTATGTGTTAGAGTTTTGGAGGAAGGACCGCAGCATGAGGGAATTTGAGTGGGTAGGGTTATCTCGAAACGCCACATTATCTCGCTCTAGTTTACATGGTCTAGTCCCTCTCGTAAATTGCTGAGCTCGTGAAATTGAAGAAACTTTCGAGTGTGTCCGCCCCTGGAGTAGTTGTTTGTACTTAGCCGTTTTTTAATTGCGTTCCCTCCGAGTGTAGCGAATCTATTTCTAGCCAAGCCCGCAGCCTTCTTTCGGTATGGCTAAACAGATTGCACGTTTTGTTGAATTGAGCTGAGGTATTCAGGATGTGTGAATGTAGGATTTACTGAAATGTTTTAGGAAGAAGTAATTACCTGAACTTATTGTAGGAATTAAATCGTTGAATCACACCGTTTGATCTCCTTGAAAGTAATTTTAATAATCATAAGATAGAAGATATCTGTTAGCAGCATTTCCGAGTTCATAAATTAATAAGTCAGGGAATAAAGTAAATTAAACCTCAATTCGCATTGAAATGGACATTGAAATTTTAAAAATCAAATTATATTAATCTTGGACGATGAGTGTATTTTTACTCGATTAATCTTGGATGAGCTAGTAAATTTAATGAAGTGCGTGATCAATGTGTTGATAGTGTAAAAGGAGGTTAATGGAAAGCTATGAAGCAATTTACTTTATAGCCATATATTCCGGGATAATAGTTAGTAATTATTCTTCAAATTGTTACCCTTTCTGTTTCAAGGTTAAGACAAATTCGTTTGAATATTCGAAAAGGAAAGTTATTTACTATTTTTCTAAATTTATGAAACCTATTTAAGAAAGTAATTGTTCGGAATAAATTTCCTGACTTATTGCTTTGAGTTAACATCAGGTAATTGTGATTGCAAAAATCGTTCCTCATTTGTCATTTATATTTTTCGCCATTTTCTTATTAGTTACGTTGATAAAGGTTGATTTTCGATAAAAAAATCCAATATACCGTCGTATCCTTTATTCTTCTGGCAATATTTAATTTGCCTCATTTGAAAATTATCCCTTGAATTATTTTTTAGAAGTATGCCCTACGGCGCAAAGAATGTCAAAGCTACATCAAAAGATCGCGGTAGCGGCAATGGCTTTTTAATCTGTGAAAGAAAGCATGAAACCCTCGCTAGTTGTGTTGGCTTTCGCTTGAATTGGATGCGGTAGCGTACCTAAAAGACCAAAGATTTTTAAACTGCCGCATTACTGGCGCAAAATAATTTTCATATATTCCGAAAGATGTTTAAGAATGAAAAATCTCCATTATTTTCAGGAAGATATGCGTCATTATTCTTTGTATAATCCATATAATTAATAATACATTTCAAATATGTATGAGCCCGCATACTTATTTTTGTGCTAATTTCATTGTTTACATAAACTGAACGTAGTATCCTAAGTACTAACATAATAAATGATGAAGTATGTGTTACGCAATATTTAAGTTGTTTGTTGGGATAAGAAAGTTAGCAACCTCTTTCTATCTCTATATTCTTTTACTGTCTCCTTGCGTGTTTATAATATTTATCACACACACGCAGCACACGCAAATCCTTGCTCTATTTCTTCAAAATATTATTAATTACATTCAATAGCTATTTATTTCATGAACAATTCATATATATTTCTTACGCGTGGTGTTAAAAGAGATTAAATTTCTGGACACGTCATTAATTTATATCTTCGTCCATGACGTTACCCTTTATGCTAATGAAATGGGAATCATAATATTCCGCAACATGAAAATATTCATGACGTTTGGTCGTTATCAGACCCCTACTTGGTTGCGGAAGTTTTACCAATTTTAGAACGTAACTCGTTTCGACAATAAAAATATTCTTTCTGGTATTATAGTTATGCATGTAATCAATCTTTTTCTTATTAAAATTTTAAATTTATCTATATGATCATTTATAATTTTCAACACGATTGGTTCCGCTTGATTTCCCCTCGGGTCGTCAGAAACCTCAAGTCAAAGATCGAGCTGTTCTCCTCGAGGTATCTGCCTTCTCTTCCCCGTAAAAGATGATCCTTCTATCCTTCCAAGAGATTTCTTGGAACTGTTTATATTTAGGCTCCATGCATTCTTTCAGCATTATGACATCGCAAATCGCGATTCCAGAGAAACGTTAATCGCAAATGACATCAAAGCGATGATTTATCACAACGTGCATCATTGGTTCTGCCCCTGTTTCACCAGTTCAGATCGCACCTGAGTGCTTGGATGAGTGTCGAGTGAGTTCTCGTTTGTTGTTTGGTCTCCTTTCCGATGTGCACGCGTTTAACGGTCCCCACGCTGTCGATATAGCATGAGGTCTTCCATCTGGGGAGGGGGCGTTCCCGCGTTGCCTCTAGGTGTATGCGTGGGAGCGGGACGAGGGTGACTTCGCGCATGCGCTTTCATTCCATTGCGCCTGCTGCTGCGGTCCTTCCCTACTGCCTTTACCTCTCTGGCCGCTTTAATTCGACCGTCATGCCATCTCGTGGAGCCAACTTCTAAACTCGTGAGCGTCCGATTGCGGCAGCGGCAATTCAATGAGGTTTGCTGAGAGCATGTTTTATCGACGCCCGTTTTTGAGTCGTGAATCGTGACTCAATCTTTCTGATAGCGGTGGAAAAATTCAGATTATTCTGGAAATCTCCAGTGGCTCGGCATCTCGTAACCCGTGATCTACTGTTTCTGCGGGGTGCAATAATTCTTTATTCACGGATGTTGTTCTGGGTCGTTGAGAATGAAAGAATCTGATTGGAGAGCGTCTCATAGATTTCTTATGGCGGATTGTTTTGATTTGAGAAGGATGGTGTATTGACATTATGATTTTTTGTCTCATTTATTTCTTTCCATCCAGAGCTGATATGACTTACACGTGTTGAAGTTTTATCTTTGGTAATTTGAAAAGCAAAATATCTTTACCTAACCATTTATTCGTTTCACGCCTTTCGAACATTTAAACGAATTTTTGTATTTCATTTACGAACAAGGCGTTAAAATATTTGTAATGTAAGTAAACAACTTCCTGGTCTTGTGCTAGGGCGTTGGTTTTGCAAAACTCTTCTACTGAAGTTATTCAGTTGCATCGCATTCCCTTATTGGCGCACTGTTTGTTTAGTGGAAGTGCTTGTCCTGGACGCGATAGTTAAGGTAAGGAAGAAGTAGAAGAATAGGAAGATTCTACCTGGCTTCTTTTACTTTATTTATCCTAGCTGTCATATTTTACCAGTGTAATCTTTATAAAACCAGTTAGGTTTAGTTTTTCACCTTTGCCCACCACCAATGCAGTAGTTGATATTTGCTTTCAATCTCTGCTTCTCCTGTAATCTGAGGATTACTTTTGTAAGTAATGATTAAGGAGTTTAAATATTCCATTTTGTAATTAAGTTTTTAGATTTTAGTAATTCGACTGTGAGAATTTATCCTCTTTAAGTAGACGCTTGTTACTGCAATCTTGTTTACAATCTTTGCGTTCTTTGAACTGCTGTTTTCTATTATTTCAATAATCACGTCACAAGTGGACAACTATCCAGTAGAATCGTCACATAGGCAAAACAAACATCCGCACACATCCAGTCCATATACAGAAATCTACAACTCCCTCATCACTACAAAACCACACACAACAACCTTCACATCAGTAATCCTCACGATTTAATAATATTGTAAATCAAAATTATTTGGCGAGGAAGGTAATTCTAAAAAGACATTGACGCATTTCAATTCAAAAAGACGCATGCCTTTAGAAACCAGTTTATATCATATTTGGATTTGTAATTTTCCGTTTCGAAATCTCGGTACATATATGTTAGCAGGAGCTCTAGCTTGTACTTTGCAAATTTATCGAGGTATCCTTATGGAATTTCCCTTCAAACTTTATTAATGGTCATCATCGCGCAGTCAATCACACAGTGCATGCTTCCCGATATCAAACAAGCGGATGGTATCGTCTTTCTTGCTAAGTTGCTACAAAAATCTAAACCTCTATATGACTGAAAGTTTTACCAGTCTTTTTCTCGCTAATGGTTACGCCATTGACATGTTTGCCTGTTCAGGGATATCAATGATATTTTGTGATTCCACGTAAAAAATTAAATGCATGGGTGGTCTTGTGCAGTCGTTTCGTTCATATCTAGAAAGGAACTGCATCGCAGTGGAAATGAATTATTAAAGGAGGAATTGAGAATTGCTTCATAATGATGCAAGCATTGACATAACATCAAGCTTGACATGTTCACAATGGAATGTGTTATCTCGCCTACTCGAGTAATTGCGCTTCTTTTAAAACCTCCGAATTTGACATAAAATTCGCACTTCGTTATTAATTCCTGGCTCTGTCGTTAACTTATTATTTTTTCAACCAGTGCTCTCATCTATTTGGAAATATGCGGAAGTTTTCAAACGAGATCATGGTTGATAGAAAATCTTCTTTCTACAAGTATTACGGGAAAGTTTCGGGTCAGCTTTGCATCCTTATTAGGAAGTCTGTTTTATAAAAAGAACATTCTAAAGCAGTTCCTTTCAAGCAGTAAGTTTTATTTAGGTATTTTAAGAGAAATGAATTGAGGTCATCCTGAGAAGAAATGAGGATGAAGCAGGAAAAAAAAAGATGAAAACATCAAGCCATCGAAGTCTAGGTCATGAATGTTTTTGTTTTCGCTTGAATGTTTTCGTCATTCCAATTAGCGGTGGTCCAAATTAGCCCAATTCGAAAATGTCTAATCGACTAAAGTGCATATTGCAAGCATAAAGCAACATGTGATTAAATCATGGTCGCTTCTCCTACCCATGATTGGCTTTGAGTAGGTTATCGAGTTAGTGATATTTCCCCCCATAATACTCGATTGGTTGGCTATCAGGGTGTATATATAGGTGAGTTCGTACCTCTTGATTAATTTTCGATTTCTCTCTTTGATGAATCAAGAGGAATTTTCCCATAAATATAAAACTCGGTACCCTCGTTAACCCTTGCATAGGCTGCGCTGAGTTTGAGTTAAATCTCGGGTTTTCTATCGCAGACGAATTATTCGCAACGACGAATTCTTTCTCGATCGATGCAGCCTCTCAAATTTTAGAAGTTAATTAACGACTCAATGTAGTCATCCACCCCGCCGCCACACTTGCTGGTTTTCCATTATACTCTCTCCACGCCTTTATTCCTTCCGTAATTACCTTTCTCCGCTCGGTCGCTTCTTTGCCCCCTTTATAAGTGGCAATTTACCTTTACCCTTTCGATCTGTCGACTTCCCCCTATTCTAACCATATGGCCATCGTCTTTGCAGGTGACGGGAGAGCACGGGTCGGCTCGAGGGGTCGAGGCCCGTGCGGCGGGCCACATGCTGGGCCTCCCAGCACCACGCTGGCCGAGAGCCTTCGAGGGAGGGACCTAAAGAGGTGGTGAGTACTTGCAAATTTTAATTTTTAGCACTTCCCTGCCGGTTTTCTGTGGCACACTAAAGTTTCATCTATTTGTAAGTCCTTGTGCGAGTATCTTCAGTCGCCTGATGCACATGAAGATGACGGTTACTTTTCTGAACAGATAATGTAAATAAAGGTTATGCTTTAAATTGTTTTTAATCGATTTTTGACTTTCATATCAAATCACGACGATATGTATTTTTTTATGGGAGTGTTCTGTTGTCGATGTCTTCAAGAGTTCTCGAGTGTTCTTTTTTCCTGTCCGTTCGAATGCAAACTAATTGCTACAGACGCATGGCTTATTTTGCAGAGAGATTACAGTTATCACGAAATTGTGCCGGGTAAAGGTTTTGAAACTCGGCCGTAAGTGATACTTGTTTTTGCTAGTCTTGTGTATGATTAAGTAGAGCAGTCTGCTCTAAAATTTACCTTTTTCGGCATCTCTTTTGAGGGAACCATGCAATAGATCCTATCGCGTCCACGAAGTAGGTCTTTTCTCTTTTCCGCACGCGATGTTTCCGTGAGATTGACCCAGGGGCTGAAGACCGTGAGAGGATGTGTGTGCAATTTTGAAGTAAAAGTGGCTCCGGAAATATTTTGGAAAATCCGTGTTTTAATTTCAAATAAATGAAAGAACCGATGGTTCCTTTATAATAAGTTTATTTGTTCCACTAGCTTCGAAGAGTAAAGGTTAACTTCAGTTATCTGATGCTCGTTACTATCACGGTACTCTTCTGAACCGGTTGTGTAAACAAATCTAATGCGTAAAAATGCGTTAGAGTTTTGATTAATTTTTGACGGATTCCCAACAAATCTCTGCCACCATAATTGATGTATCTGTATCTTTCCTACTTTGGAGGCTCAGAAGTAAGCTATTCAGATTTTCTAGTGTACCATGATTTGTCCCAGATTTTGATCTCCCTTCCGGTGTCTCGGAAAGAATTATCGGGACGCTCAATGTCCCGGCTATTTTGAACAACATACTAGAGTAAACTTCGATTATTTAATTTAGTTTTACTGCTTGTGCAACTGTTCCGAATTCGTTACAAGTACTTGGTTAACATATTAGGTATATCTATTTTAGGTAAAAATGTTTTGAAAACAATCACTGCAATAAATTCACAGAATTTTAGAAATTACAGAGAAATGAAAGTGAGTATTTCATTTAAGGATTTGATTTCCACTAACTACGACGATTGCCAAACTTGCAATTGTCTGGGATTCGTCCATTACTCGTTAAGTTCCGATTGCCCTTGATTTTTCGACTTCAAAGCAGTTTATGTTCCGGATTTGGGCCATCAATATTTGTTCAGTCTGTTGCTGAGGAATACTAATTAATGCTGAGGAGTACTAATTCGTACTGAGGAATTTTATTATTTGTGTTTCACTTCGTTTCCTCTGTTCGTAAACCTGTTCGCAAACAACAGGATGTAAGTGTGAAATCGTAATTAAAATATGTACGTCAAGTGTGAATTTTATTGCTGAAGATACGAGTATTTTGGTGATCTCGTTCTTCGTGCGAGTCTTTCATTAAGAGGTTGTAGTAGATAAATGAAATTGAATTAAAGATTGAAAGAGTTGGCCCGTTTCTCTGGATATCCGTAGCAGAACCGGTTAGCGATTTTCCGACGGAAGGGAATAATTGATGGAAAATGAGAGGAAGAAGAAAAACATATAATGTGATCTGAGGTGAATCAGCTCATCCGCTTCCTAAGAGAATTTTCAGTGTAGAGTGGCAATGTCCAAGTATCCATGCATGGGAGACAATGAATTGTTTAGGAAATCCTGCCGGAGCACCAAATAAATGTAAAATAAATGTTTACTTTTGGGTTATCTTTAGGAACATTAAATTCCGAAAGAAAATTAAAACCTTTTATATAAAAAGCTTTTTAATTCTTTTCCCTGTAATCCTAGATAGATACTTACATTGTTGGGATATCATACTATCTCTTTATTACTTTTCCCCTGTCATTCGATGGATTTATGAGGGATTATTTAATTCTTGGGTTGAAATTTGTTCTTATCCTATGTAAGAAATTAATCTATAATGTATTGTGTATTCTTTTATTTGGGGAGAATTATAAAGAGACATTGAGTCATTTTTAGAATTCAGTCTTATCGGTAGCTGGTTAATCCTTGATTAACGATCTCGTAAGATATTTAAAGGTATAGGGTTTATCATATTTTGTTACAAAAGCTAGGAAGCTTAATTTTTTCTTCAATGAAGAGTTCTCAAACCATATCTATTAATCATTCGAGGTAATTCACCCTTCATTTGCGAATTGCTTGGGTTCTGTAAAGATTAAAGTTGTACAAATGAGGTTTAAGGACGATGGTTTTTTCTATTTATCTCTTTCTGAATTGAATCATTATCTCATACCTTATTTTTTTCGACTTCGACCATCAAAATCATAAACTGGTTGTCAAGCTACGAAATTCCTACAAAATTTGAATTATTTCGTATAATAGGCTGTAAAATATTTAATTTCTTACTTTGCCTAAGAAATTTAAATAAAGAAAGTTTGGCTTTAAAGAAAAGAATAGAGTTTAAACATTTTTTATTCGTACTTCTATTTAGATATAGGCACGATTCAAAATTGCGCATTATATCTTCTTACTTTTCGCATGTCTGAACAAAAACTTACGTAAAATTCTTTGTCGTAGTTCTAAGTCTCCTACTCGGAGACGAAGTCTCAGTGTAGAGATGGAGAGAAAGTTAACGTTGACCTGAGTTGCGTTAGTTACCCGTATTTCTTTTGCTTCATAGTTGATATGTGCTCGTTACATTTCACAAGGCATAGGTTACACAACCAAGAAATGTTTATTTTTGCTACTTGCCTACTTCTTGGTTCAATACACTTTAATTCCAGCCTATTCAATACACTTTAATTCCAAATTGTACAGTTACATTGTTACGTCTTTTGCTTATGTCGTTACGGACTTGTGGTTATCGCTAGTTTGTTTTCGTCTTAATTTATTTCATATTTTGTATTTTCTGAATTCTTTTTTTATGCGTATTGCATTCATTTTGCGATTTCGTGGTGGAGTTTCAATTTAGATATTAAGAGTTTAATTAGGCAACAATGCTTTTTAGATATTCTATGTATATGAATCACTAGATATACTATCCTCCTACATGGCCTGAGTTAGAATCCTTTGGCATTCAGATGTATGATTATTCTGCTGCGTTTTTGTGCAGATATCCTATTTTTAATGGCAATGTGGAGAAGTTTCCTTTGTTTACCGTTATGGGTTAGCTGTGTAAGGAGAATTCACAACCCTAATCTCGCCCGAAATAAAGACGTATCTATGCTATTATATTCTCCAAAAATATCAACAAAAAATAGTACATTTTCAAAACCCTTGTCTTTACCGGTTTTTTCCGGAAGTGGAAATATTTCTGCTATAACCACTTCGTATCGCTGGGTTTTCATTACTTGAAAACCATAATTTTCTTCCCTTATTTCGTATATGTTTGCCTACCTGAGAAGCAATCCAGATTCTATGCGTGAATGAGTATTTTTGTATGTCATTTTGGTGAATAATTATTTCGTTTTAATGTATTATGACTATGGGTTTAAATAGGACGAGACTTCCTATTTACTACAAGTAGCCAGTAGTTCAAATTTCCCCCTTTGAAGCATTATTATATCACATTGTAAAATTTCATGATTCATTTATGTGCCATTGCGTATAAAAATCAATGTGAAAAAGTAGCCGAGAAAATTATGTATGTGAGGAAATCGATCTAGTGAACGTTTTACTGCACCCGAATTGTTCATGATTGGGACACTTTCCAATGAAGACGAAGATTCTCAAGTGGATTTCAATTGAGGTTTGGGCGGTGGATATCTTGATGGCTCACGAGTCTTCCCTCAAGTATTCTTTCACCTTCTTCACCCCGCCCTCCCAAATGGAACTAAACCTGGTCTTAGCGTTGCCCTCTTTCCTTTTTTCTTGTCAGTTGAAATCAACAGGTGCTGAATTGTGGGGTCCTTATATCAGAGGTTCCTCTATTGGTACAAATTGAAAATTTGTGCTCGCCAGAGGGAAGTAGGACGTCTCAATATTCCTCACGTTATCCAATAGTCTGTCGAAACTGATCATCCTTGCGACGTTTTGTGTTGGAAGCTTGATACTTGATATCATCCACTTGAAGTACATCTCGTTGAAGAAAGAAAGTGAGATTCCGAAGGGAGGAATATGATCGGAAGAGAATGGCTTTATTTGCCAAAAAAATTCCTTCATCTTCGAATTATAAAACTTTAAGAAAACAAGCTATGCATTTGTGCAATATCACAAAATAGAGGAAAGGTATAATTAAGGATGAATAGATGATTGGTTTCGAAGTTTCAGTTCGTCTTCTCTGTTATAAATTTCATAATATTTTACAGATCATTCATTACTTGTTTTGTTTAAATCCTTTTTTCAATGGAATGGAATGGAATTATTAACCCTTGAGAAGATTCGATTCATCATTCAATTTAATCGGTTTATTTTAACCCTTAGATGTACATTTTTTTCCTCGATAATTATATTAATTTTCCATGTGTATGAAAAACTACTTTTTCTCATTGATGTAAATTCTCTTCATTGGACTGTATAACGTGTGACTTTGACGTGCAATTATTTGTTGGCCGTGGTGGAGATATTCAGTTAGTCGAATGTCAAAATTATATCTAATTCCTACGATCAGGACCTATTTTTAATATCCATATGTTTCCTCATTTTGTTAAATTAATACCGATCGATTGCAGGAAAGATAGAAAAAGCGATACATTTTGTTATTTGAATTATCTATTAAAATTTGTCACTTTTTATACCGATATGTCTTCATGTGATATTTCCGTCAGGAAACTTGTTTTAGCTAGATGTTATTCATTTTGAGATCAACAAAATAAACGCTATTGCCTTAAAGAATAAAGCGTATTAGAACTTTATTTTGTCTTTACGTTGAGAGCTTAGAGTGTGTTTGCCTTGCATAACACATCTATCTCAGGTTGACGTTGTCATTGTTCGAGGTTAGTTTGCACGTTTGCTGGCAAACACAATTGCGAAAACATAAAATCGACGGAATGGGACGGGTCTTTGTTTGAAAACAATATGCGCACCGCAAAGATTTGCACTTTACCTTTGACGGATCCCCATTTTCATTCAACATGAACTAGAGGTCCCCCCGTCTCGCGCGTGATAGGGCGACGCCTCTGCATCCATAATAATCTAGAAATGACAAAAAGTATTTTTTCCTCGTTTCTTTGCCGTATCTCGACGCAGTCCTCTATCCCTTCTGTCTGAAGCGACTCCTTTCAAGTCTTTGCGACACATCTCATCCCTTCGTATATCTACGTATGTGGCTGAGCCTATCCCATCCATCCAACCCATTAATCCCTTGCCTCTCCTTTGACTGGGATTGTGCTCTCTCCATATAGAAGGTTCTACGACCCGTCATCGCCATCTGTGTTTTGCGCTTCCATTATTCTCATTTTACCTGTCACTTTGTCATTTGTTTTCTTTCTAAGTCTCTTTCTGATTCGTTTTCGTTCTAACTTTTCTTCATTCTTCATCCATGGTTTTTCTTTACCAAACTAGTTTCAGTCTCAACTTATTAGGGTAGTTGAAATTACAAGGAATGTGTGGGTGCTTCCAAGCTACTTTATACCTTGTAGCCTGTTGTTACGGGTCTTCACTACTTTTCATCATTCTTAACTATGGAGAAGAAATAAGGGAAAATGATGTTCAAGTTTGTTAAGTAATCATTTACGTCAGTATGATATTTTAGGAAAACAAAGAAGTAAATGTAAAATGTTAAGTTACGTTTTGAGTGATATGGATGGCTGGAATAATCCCAGGAATGTACTTCTCTAAAATAAACATCCTTCATTTCCAATATATGTGAGCAGCAAAACAAGAAAAATCGCCTTTACTCATCGCGGATGACGAATAATTATCTTCCGCTGGAAAGATAACTTGATCATGAGTATATTTTTCCATATAAGGCCTTAGAACTCTCTTTCTAGGTACGCATTGGATTTTGCGTAGGTGGTGACTATGGAAGAAGCGGTACCAATTGCGGCAGCAATTGCTTATATATTTTTAAGATATCTATTTCTTTTTCTTCTTCTTCAAATGATTAATCTGTAATTCATATTATTTTCGTTTGCCTAATTATCTTTTCCAATTTTATACTTTTGTGTTATTCCTTTAATTATAAAAATTTTATCTTTAAAATTATATTATTTTTTTTCGAAATTGTTTTGTTTGCCGAGGTTGTTGTTGTTTTTGTAATCACTCATTACAATTGTTTGTAATCCATAATATTGTGTTGTTTGTGTATTTAGTTTGAAATGAATAAATAAATATGTTTTCGATTACATGAATAAGTTTCCTTGAGGCGATTACTATCAATCTTTCCCGGAGATCAAGGATTTAGGAAAGCCGCATCCAGCCTATCTGCCGCCCGGGTGTAAACAAAAATTGTCCCTTAAAATCAGTTACCAAAACCGTACATTTCCTGATTTACTGGTCAAAATTATTCGTAAAACTTTGAAAAACCAATGTTTTATGACTTCGTTCCCCAGCTTATATAGGTCACAAAACATCAGTAACAATTAATTACGCAGATATCATATACGGACATAGTAAACTTTCATTACGAGTCAATAATTATCCCAATTAATTATGAACCTTTATAATAAAAATTATTTTTCAACATAACTTCGATTAAATCCACAGCACAAATATTCCTTTCTCGTCTTGAGTTATCCGTCATTCTTTCCTCTACGTTTGACAATCTTTAACTTCACATCATAATCGTTCCAAGATAACTAGGGTGTATAACACAGAAAATAACAAATAATGTTGTTGTAATATTAATATTGGTTGGCTACGCTTCTGTTGCCGCTCTTTTAGACGCCGCCGGCTGGGTGCGATGCACCCCTTGCACCTATAGAACGGCGCTGCTCTGGCCCTAGGTGTGCCTTATGATTTCCCAAAGTCTTAATTCTTGTAATATTTACGGCATCGCATACACACGTGCCTAGTACACGCTTAAATTTACGAGAGGTTTTATTGTTTTTTTTTGGAGAATTTGTAATATTTTTAAAAAATTTTCATTTGGAGCTTATTTTGTCTCCCATATAAATTTGAAGTTGCCTTAAAATAAACATGTAGTCTACTATTCCGTGAAGTTTTTGTCATGAAGTGTTTGTCGTGGAAAGAAATAGGTCGAGAAGCACTATACTAAATTATTCAGCTGCATTTCACGAACAACAATGCGCGCGTGCCCGGAACACGCGTATTTTTTGTCACTCTTCGCTTTGACATCTTGTAAACGGTCTGTTGCTGGGGCGAACTCGGTAGCCTAAACTCTTTCCCGAAGAGACTTCCTTCACCCTTTTACTCTTTTTTCTCTTGCCAGCGCTCCCCTCTCTCTTTCACTCCATTTTTTCTTCAGTGCCTTCCCCATCTTGGCCGCACTGCCTTCCCTTTTCAGATTTCCTTTCTTAACTGTATCGCCATCTCTTCCCTTCCCCTCATGGAATAGTGCAGCTGTTTGTCCTGCATCACCGCCGTTGCTACTTCCGTGGCACGCGTCCTTCGGATTCATTCCAGGAACAGCCCCGCCCTACTTATATCCATCGAGAGCCATGCTGCCGTTATTACGAAACCTTTTATTCATCCCGTTTGGTATTCTACTAGGGTATGCACCTTCGAAGAGTGAATGTGGCGGAGTTTGGAATCGTCGTGAAAAATCGAGTTTCCGAAACATCTTTTGGACGTGAATGACGTTATGCAATACATATTTACATGTATGTCGTCTTTAAGTGGGCTCAGGTACCTAAAATTTCCTAGTTAGAGCATTTTCTTTTAATTTTGACAACTATGCCCTCCTTTTTTATCACACAGAGACTTTTGTTTCCCTCCCCTCTGTCAGTCTTATACCTTGCATCCTACCTTCAGTTGCTTTCTTAAGCAACCCAGTCAATATGTGTCCCATCCATTTTTTTGTTTACGTTTTATTTCTTTGATTAAAACCCGTCATTCGTCCACTCTTACTTACACTTATTTATATGCTTTTCTAGCTTTATCAACCCAACTAAAGTTTTATATTTTCCGCCACGCCTACATTTCCAAAGTCTGCAATCTTTCAATGTCTTCCATCATGGAGGTGGTTCAGAATGTAATTAAATTAAAATTATGACGAAAATTTCCTATCTTTGCAAGTATTTGAAGCTAATTCAGTTCACTGTCGACCGCTGAGCTCCTGAATGAAAATAAATTTTCCTGTAGCAGAACTAGATGAATATTATGGCTTATTTTGACGTTCAGTTGGAATTATGATTCAAATCGTTAAAAATCTTGTCCCTTTCCTCAAATTTATCTTTAAAGGTATTGAGGAGCTGATATTGAAAAATGGTCGAATATCGAAGAAAATGCTTCATGATGTTTGCCTTTAATCTGGTTTTTGGTATTTTTTGAGAAAAAAGAAATGGCCGTTTGTTTTCAAGTGTGAGTAAATTCGTTTTATGATTTCAGTTCTTCATTTTATGGTTAGGAAAGAAATTTTTACTTACATTTTATTAATCAAAGCATTGCTTAGTTCATTTTGTTATTTTTATGTAGTTAAACGTACTGTTCCTATTAACTACGATTATTGATTTCACATGCATTTATCATATTTGGTCTTCGAAGATTCAGGCTTTGTGCAGCCTGAATTTGTGAAATATGGTTCACAAGCGAAATACATAGTTCACACTGGACTTAATGCCAGAAGTGAAATGAATTGCTAGGAAACTGCCATTTTCTTTGTCACTGACCTAATGAAATCTGGGAACTGTGGTATCTTGGTGTGTCATTATGATATCCTCAGCTTGTCATTTCCGTTATTTTCTCCTTACTGCGTATACTTTTGATAAGGTTATAAAGTTTTAACCCTTAAAGCTGTACGGCGTGCATCTTGATGTTTCCTTAAGGATCTTATTAATGTATGGTAAATATTGAAGTTTCGTTTCTGTATTTTTCCGACTATGGCGTAGAAATCTCTTGAGAAACCCTAACAAGGATGGCTCGGTTCCCAAAAAACGATTCATAAACTATTGTGTATCTTCGGAACGTGTGGAACTTGACCTAGTTTCCGAGAATTACTTGTCATTGCTGGAGGATTCATTCTATCCCCGAGTTCAAGGTCTATCGATAATTCCAATGTAAACTCCTACTCCTTAGAGCATGAGTGTTGAACTTGTTACTTCGCACTGTTGTTTCTCTACAGATAATGCCATAGATTGTGTTTCTAACATTTTAGTTGCAGGAAAATTTCATCTTCTCCAAATTAAGTCGATAGTAATTTTGAAAGTATCTGTTCGAGACAGGCAACTGGCGTCAAATATTGTAGTGCCGTATTATATGTGTTATACTTTATTATTCACATTCCTTTTTTTACCATTTATCGCTACAGTTCATAAAATACAGCATCAATACCGCATGCCTTATTCGAGGTTTAGTACGGCATTATATACTTGCATGTAAAGTTCGTTTAAAACGTTTACGAAACCGTTTATCCATCACGCGATGGATTTACTGGTCTAACGTTGTGGATGGCACATTCATCCCGTGCGTCACCCCAGTTACGTAAGTCTTACTTATAACGTATGTAAATTTGCTCACGGTTTCCTTTAGGATCCTACGATCTATTTTTATGTATTTTAGTCCTTCGACGCGACATGTAATCCATACCCAATTATGGTTAGCCCAGTTTGTTTGCACAATCGAGATGCTAGCAAACGCCGCATCTCTCCACCAAGCCTCAGATTTAGGATTTCCCGTGTTTAGACAAGGTTTGTTTATATAGCTCCATCCATCCCCCAAGGTTAGAGCATTTTAAGAGCTAAAGAGGTCAGCTATTTTCCCGCCGTACGTTTACCTGAGATTTCATCTTGCGCTTCCAATCTTTTACTTACGGAGTAATCCCTGGCTTCCATCACGGAGGGATGATCGATTTTTCTAGGTCATGCTCTGCCCTAGAGACTTTCACTAAAGCATTATCTGCCGCTTGAGGAGGAATTCGATGGTAGGAGATGGAGTAAGAAACAGGACGTAAACTCTCATCCGTTGGGCGTTAATCGCCGGTACGTTTAATCCATAACGAAAACCCATTCCGCTTTCAAATTGGGTGATGAGGGGGAATTGAGCGCCGGGTTAATCTAGTCCTGCGTAATCTACCTCTCTGATGAGAAGGGAGTTTAAATCAAAGCGATAACTGTAATCGTGAAAAGGAGGGTCTCGATTCTACCCGTGCGGTAGGTTGTTGCGAAGGTCTTATTACTTCCTTCCCGCAGGTGTTTGTGTGTCGTTTAATTGGTATCCGTTATCTCAATCAAGAAGCAGATATGGGTTAGGCCGTGGAATGAATGGCCGGAGGGCCTCAAACCGTCTCATTATATCTGCATTGCAGTCGGAGGAAGAAGGGATGGAAGCTAACATTTGCTAGCAGAGCCTCCGCCTACCACGATGGCGATCCCACAAGTTCTTCCCCCCTCTTTCTCGGACCTTCCTTTTCTGCTCACCAGAACTTTCAACTAGTGGCGCGATATTATGGGTCATGAGTGTTGCCTTGGAGTTTCGCGTTTGTTTACAGACGTTATGACCGTGGTGCATCGAAGTATTTTCCGCATTCGCATTAATGAGCGTCAACAGCATCGATCGAAAATGTTCGCAAAAGAGCATGCGTGATTTCGATGTATTATTCACTTCTCGCTGAGGTGTTAATTTATGAATGCTTATTTGATAAGGATAGTTCGTGATTTTTTAATTTTGAGATGATGATACCGAAACGTCAAACTTGTAAAGTATTAAAAATCCACAGGATTATAAATGTCAGATGTGCTCTAACTTACCAGATGAGATATTTTATACGTTTTTTCGTGATAGTTATGAAAGAATTTAATTAAAATATAGGCTTTACCACCTTAAATTTAGGTCACACGTAGATAGGAGTTTAAAGGTCGAAATTATAGGAATTGATGAAATAGTTATGGCCAGCTTCCTTTAAAATTTCTACATTATGCAATAGTTTTGTGTGTATATAATTTTAAAAATATTTTAGCTAGTATATCATCAAAATCGAATATGCTTTATCTAACTGAATATATTTTATGATTGAATAGCATGTACAAAACTACTGAATCTCTGAGTAAGGTCGTGGTGGACTTCTGCACTCTTGGGTAAGTCCACGATGAAACCCTCTAAAATAGTATTTTCTTTATAAGGTAATTAATGTATAGAGAAACATCCTCTGTGAAATATTTAAATCTCAAAAAAAATTGAAGGATGGTAATTTACTGCTTTTTCATAGGACATGAAAGGTCACTATAATTTAATGAACCTGAGAAGTAAGGTAAGTGCTAAATTTCCTAGAAAGCTAAGTTGAAAAAGTTGGTTATGTTCCTAATTCTATTTCTTTACTGAATAATAAGCTTTTTGCATTTTACAACAAGTACAAACACGTTGTATTTAGATGCGATGAAAAGGTTTGAGAGCGATGTATATGGGATCCAGCGGATGAAATGGGTACCCGCGAGCTCGAGAAAGTGCAGCGCAAGGCGATACAATTTCGTAAAAGTACTACGATAGAAAAGGCTAGCGTTACGAAAATACTCTCAGCCGCAGGTTCGAAATCCTTGAGAGGAAGGAGATGACAGCTATGCTGCGATTGCTCGATAAATTCAGAGAAAGTACATTTGCGGATGACGTACGTAATCGATGTTATTCTATTTCAGCCGATCCGACAATTAGCGCCAAATAAGAGAAATACGAAGAAAAGTCGTTTTAGGGACTCATTCTTCCCGCGAACGATACGTGATAACAATTAGCTAAAGAAATATCTCGAGCTCTTGGTGTTTACACTCCTTGCAATACGCCGAAAGGCTGCTTGCATTAGTGTAAATGTT
Source organism: Ladona fulva (assembly GCA_000376725.2). Classification (NCBI taxonomy): domain Eukaryota; kingdom Metazoa; phylum Arthropoda; class Insecta; order Odonata; family Libellulidae; genus Ladona; species Ladona fulva. Next base: position 495,996 of record KZ308656.1, read on the forward strand.
TTTAGTGACGGTTTTTGGAATTGCGAGACTATGCCCTTAAACCATTTTATCTTCCTACGAATTGTACTGACTTGCCGACTGGCGAAATTCTGTTCCTTCGAATAAATTCATCTTTGTATCGATTTGGGTGATGTTCATGAAAGTTCCATCATTCGCAAAAGTTGTTATTGACGTTAACCAGGTAAAATCGTGTTCGCCCTCATGAAATGTTTGGTTGGATCACGACCATAATGAGGATGTAGGTTTTAAATAAATGAATAAAGTGTATTTATTCATGCATGAGCCTGAGGCGAGATATCATCTATTTATAATTGAAGGTTGATTTTCTTTTTGCAGATACGTATAACGAGGAGAAGTCTCACCATCCAATTAAAATATTTTCACGACTTGTTCATCTTGATTTACAAAATCACTAACAGAATGTACAATTCCGATATCCCTATTTAGTTAATGGACGATTAGTTCAGCTTCATTGCCCAGATTTACGTAATGTTTAATTAAAGTTATTTTCATACATACATTTTGGAGAATTAGCTTCCGGTTATACTCTACCGATACATAGTCATGACAGCTCAAACATGATATTGTATTATGTTATCAAATTATGAGTACAGTTTGATAGCTACAAGTACTTTTGATTAAATCAACCTTAACATGGTGATGTATATTTGACATATCTGTATATCTGGTATTTGTTATGGAAATTTGAAATATTAACATTTTTTCGTGCTTAATAATATATTTGGTAAAGAAGTAAAGAGAATACGCAGAGAGAATGCATTTGGTTTAGGAAGAGTGTGGAATAAAATTAGTTTCATCTGAAGGATTATAGGAAAACCGTTAAAAGGGATTGAAATTTTCCAAAATCTCGGCGTTATATTCTCAAGAAATGGAGCACTACTATGGAGATTGGACTCCTATCTGAATGTTAGCTTCAGAAAAAAGAGGATTGGAAACGCGTAGTCGCTGGAATCCTAGAAATAGGAGCCAGGAAATCCTACGTTTCGAGTATTGCCGAGAATAAAGAAGGTTCTATGGTAAAAGATGCACAGTATTCATCCCCGGGATGAGGAAGTGGAGAAGAAAGCGGAAATTAAAGTGTATAGATAAGATTAAATACGAATTGAGGAGGTATGTACTACGAGGAATTGAGCTGAAAAAACTCGGAATGATATCTAGAAATGCAAATTGAGTTGTTCAAAAGAGAATTCACGTTGCGTGACGTGATCGAAGAATTGCTTCGCAAAGACTCCTTACAGTAAATTAGCTCAAGGAGGTATTTTGCCTCTCGGGCAGTATATCATCTAGTGACAGTTTTACTAATTAATTGTTTTATAACGCTACAACTAATATTAAATGTCGTTGTAAGCCAGTTTAATCGAAAGGAGTATAGTTTTGGGAAAGACAGAATTTCAGCCGCATTGTCAACGGTTAAAGAGGACTTCAGCCGTTTGTTAGCAATCGTCTAATTTAAACGCATAAATGGAATAAATTCAATGACGATGCATACTTTCGGCAGTGAAATTCATCATTTAGCAGCCGTCCAAGAATTTAAACGTTCACTTCAAGCAGTAGCATCCTCTGAACGTAGATACCGGATAACTGGATAAATATCCAGTTGGCTGGATTATCCTTATGCCCAATCGTTGAGTTTTCACCGACTCAGTACGGAGTGAGGTTTCGCGTGATACTTCGGTATTTTCTCCCCGATTAATTCTGGCAAGAGCCATCCCATTTGACGACAATGCTGGTCAGTCTCCTATCTTTTAACTTGCCTGCGCGGGGAAAGCAATGCAGCGATAAAAGGACGATAAAAGACCGCTCCCGCAATACTATAATGACATAATGTGCGGAATTGGTCCCTTCTTCGCAAGGTGATCGACGGACGTGGAGAGGGCAAGGTTAAGTGGGATGTGGATCGATGATGGAGGAAAGAGAGGTTCGAAAGAGCGCTCGCATGTGTTTATTATGTGGCGGCGGTGGGGGAGTATGCTCTTTCGTCCAAAATTCCCACGGGTAGCTCACCCGTAAGCGAGCTCCTTCCCTATTTTTCTCTCGCGCCTTTCTTTACCTCCATCTGCCATCTGGAGAGAATTCCCAAACGAGAATAACGCACTCACCGCTCCACTCTTCCGCAGATACGGGCCTCTCTCATCTCTTATCGCTGTTTCCCCTTTTTTTTCTCTCTCGGATCATTCGCGTGTCCTTCGGATTTGAGGGCGCTCCTTAGGGATGGAGACCGCTGGAGATTTTTTTCCTCCGCCTCATTCAGCCAAGGATGCTGCTCCCCTATACGATTTTCTTCTCTCTTTTTGTGTGGAAAGGATGTGCGATGGATACTTCTTCAGTCGTGGAGGGATTTCTGCCGGAGTTTGAGATACATTCTGCTAGAATTTCGTGATTCTGGCCAGTAAGTCGGTAGCGGAGGTTTTTTTCGTGATTGATTTATTTCTTTCGTTCCTCGAAAGAAAGAACTCTGTTAGTGAAGTCTTCTTAATGATCCGAAACGAGGTATTGGAAGGAGTAGAGATTAAATACCTGTAAAATAATATATATTATTCATATTTATACTTGTATTACACTAGAGTCTCGCTAATCCGAAACTTCGGTTAATCCGAACAGAATTTTTGGAAAGTTTAAAGATTTAATAGTTTGTTAATTTTATAATTTTTGACTACATTCTTGGGATAAATGGAAGAAATTCAAAGTAGAAACATAAAAAAACAATCTTTCATTAACTCTTACAGAATGATTGGATAAAAATACTATAGTTCGGATAGTTTACTGTTTTCATCATCAAATAAAAAATATAGTTTACAAAACTAAAAATTACTGTCATACAATGCTGTAAAAAGTACAGAAATGTATACACATATACTGTAATAATGCAGTTTTTCGGGTAATCCGAATATTTCGTAATCAGAACAGTGTCCGGTCCCAATTAGTTCGGATTAGAAGGACTGTATTGTACATACTATAAAAATATTGTTTCATTTATATTTGTTGTTTACAAAATTATTTGTTATGAGCTAGCCCAATAAAATTTCAATCTGTCAATTTGCGATTATGAATGGATTTTTTCCTTTTTATATTCATAAGTACTCCAGGAAAATGTTCGGTAAATAAAGTTATACGTATCGGATTGTTTATTTTCTAGTTTTCTCTGAGAAGATTCCGAAGAAAACTCTAGTTTTGATAAAAGTAAGTTAAAAAGGCTTATTTAATGCCGTCGCGACGGCATTAACAGAGCCTTTTAAGGGTATTAAATAAGCACAAAAGACATAAATTAAGGTATTAAATAAGCCATAAAACGACGCGTCGTTATCTCGTAGATTTCAGGCCATACCCCATCACCGAAGTAAAAAATCCTGCGAATTTTAAATGAGAGATTTTACGAGTATTTACTTGTTTTGTAGGTTTTTAAAGAGGCAGGCAATATAGCATCGTTTATAACTTCATCCTCGAGCAAATGACTCGGATAGCAATTATAGTGTAACTGAGTTACGACTTCTTAATGGAAAAGGAGAGGCATTTGGGAGAGTTGAATCTGTCTTAGATTGCCAGAGATGGTTTACATCAAATCCATTACTTTAACTTGCTGGTAACGCTAAACTTGTTTTACCACCTTGAAACAATTACGCCTATAAACTCTAGAATCTGAAATTTTTCTCGTTAAAGAAAAAATTACTGCCTCGCTTACAAGATGAGATGGTAGCCAGCAGCAATTACTCACTTAGTAGGCAGGTGTCTTTACCGTTATGAGTCGTTATAAACATTTTTATAGTAAGATTTTTAATTTAGTGACATTTAATCGGGTTACTGATGTTTGTGTTCACGATTTTGAGCAGTTTGGTTTTTATGTGTAACAATATTTATTATGTAACAATATAGTATTTTTTGTGTTAGGTATTCAGTTACAATCCGGACATTATGATTACTACCTCACTCCTTATCTTGCCTTATAAGTCTCTATTCCTCTCCAGACCTGTTATAGTTAATGGCGCAGGGGATGAGGATCCTTCCAGCGTTTGGACGAATGATGTCATAGTCAGATATTTTGATTTAAAAGAGAATTAGGATATAGTTAAAGCATTGACTTAAAAGTATTTTTGTATTAAAAAGTTGTTATACCAAAGTTCACAAAACCTTGAACCTTAACGCCGTGTCTTAAAATCATAAAGTAATAAAATTACAAATATTACACGATCTGCTATTCTGTCTACTTACCTTAGGTTANTTCCGTTCATTTAAAATTCCATTTTCATTTCTATATTTTCTGTGCTAATTTTCGAGTTTTCTCATCGGTTGTTTTAATATAATTCCTCGATTCTCTATATGTTTTCATCCTTTTTCAAACATTAACGCTGAATACATACTCTTTTTTTATGCTTTTCCTTTTACAAAAATCTTAAAAATAATTGAGGGGAATTTTAAAAGGATTCATTTTTACTTCTTCATTTTGAGATTATATTTTTCTTCTCGTATTGTGCTTGCTCTTTAAATATTTCCCAAATAATTTTATCTTTCCCGTAGTCTAAAATAGTCTTTAGTCTACTAAATAAGATTAAGAAATAAGGAATCAAGATTCTTGCGAAAAGGAAGCTTTCGATTTCGATTTACTCTCGGTAACCTTGACTCAACTTTCTACACCCGCTACTGCAATCATTTTACTTCAGTGCCTGTAAAGAAGAGGAAATGAGGAAAAGAAAGATTTTAAGACATCTTCTCTTGTTTCTTTTTTCTACTCGCTAGTCTTTGGATGTCTCCAAAACTTAATAATCTTCTCCGAGTAGTTTCGCCTTCTCCCTTCACTTCCTTCACGAAGGTAATGAATGCTGAAGAACGGCGCCCTAGGCTCCATTTCTACTCCTCCTCATCTTAATCTCTCTCGTTCCAGAGTTTCGCTCCCTCCCACGCTGCCCACCTGATTTACCATCTTAATTCCAAACTTCGAAGTTCTGTATCTCGGAGTCGTAGGCGGTAGCAGTCGTAGCCCAAGCTTCGAGCTTATTAGTAAAGTTTTTTGCGCGGAATTCCATTTCACTGATAATGTAGCACATTGGACTTGTGCCATCGATTAGTGAAATTTCTTTTCTTCTTGTATCGAAGCTGTTCTTAACGAAGACGAGTATTTCGGGACTTTTAAATTAATTTCTTAGGAAATTTGTTTCTCTCTGGTGATAATTTAAATTTTTAGAAATGTGATTTTTGTACTGTTTCATGAAGTAGCTGGCAGATATATCAACTAGCTACTTTATTTTTAAGGAAGAATTGCCTATTGTATTATTATATATAGATATTATCTGAGTTTGATATCTCTCAGTTTAGTTTGAGATTTAACCGTTCGAAGTATGTGTGAGATTTGATTTTAAAGTTCTTTTAGAAGGCTTGTATTAATCACAGTCAACATAGCACCTTGTTTATATAATTCACAGTGATATCTTTTATGTTTTTGATTACGAATTATACGAATAAAATTGAAATTTAGTTTGTCTCCGATTTTCTCAACCTTTTAATTCTTTTAATTTAATTTTTAGTTTAAACCATAGAGACCATACATGTGATCAAGACGAAACCCATGTTGCGATAGAAACTCCCACTGACAACTGGGATCGAAATATTAGCAAAAGCACGCAAAATAAAATGTGAAACCCAGTTCACATAGGCAAATTTAGAAAGAAATTAAAAATAGACGTACAAATTCGAAAAAACAAATATTTCGAAAAAATGGGAGAATAGAAAATTTAAGTATGTAATGGTCAGATAGTGAAGAAAAACTCTGGAAATATATGCATTCATATTTTCGTAGTCGATTTACCTTAATGATTTCGCTATTCCCTAATGTCTTAATTTGGTCGACCATTCTTTATTGAAAGGAAACTCGTTTACGTTACTTAGATTGTCAGACTGAATTGGCATTACGATTAGCACACTATGAAATAATATTACGTTTTAAATCCATCTAGAAAACAAAGTAAATTATCCCAAGGAAAAAAAGAATTGAAAAAAGTTTTACGGGACAAGGACTCGAACGTCTTCCGCTCTTCCGCTGCTCTGCCATTTGCTTTAACCAGCTAAGCTGTCGAGCCAGAACAGAAGCCGGTTTTGGATCATTTGTAGGTAAAAGGGTTAAATGTAAATTTTGTAGGGGTTAAAGCATCTGCCCGGAAAGCAGAAGACTCCATGTTTGAGTCCTGTCAGACTTTTCCTCATGTCCGTTTTTCCTTGGGATTTTTCCTAGGTGCACGCCTTCACGTGCAAAGCTACCTTTACCCTCTTCCTTAATTGAATTATAATTAAATGAAAAAATTGCTCGAAACGAAATGTTTGTTTTTTCATTTCCTTTTCTCTTAAATGTCCGAATGAAAAAGTGAAACGACCAAAAACATCAGTCTGGATGTATTTCTATTCAAGTGCTGCAAAGGACGATTTGAGCGTAGACAAAGGACGCGATTTCACATCCGTTTTAGAACTCTCCTTATTTTGCAGATGCAAGGCGCATGTAGCGGCTCTTTCATTTATCCGAATTTCACTAGAATGGGTTACATTTTTAGAACGTTAGATTCTCTCGACCAACATTCACTCGATTCATACGAATTATTTTGGAGGTAATGACCACCAAAACTCACTACCAAGGTATACCTATTTTTGAGAATAAATGATGTTTAGATGTCTAAAATTTTATGAATAGTTTATCAAATTATCGTAATTTTAGGTGCTGACTAACCTAATTTACAATACGCATTCTGAATCGGAATCAATTCCAACAGAATTTGAGGCACATACCTTTTACTTTCCTTCTAACTAATAGAATATTTGTCTTTTGCTCTGGATAGAGAAAAAAATCTTTCATATACTCTTGTTACAGTTTTGTTCGTGGCTATGGTGATATGAAAGCAAATGAGGTACAAACGATAGTGATTAGCGGGACTGGTAACCTCTCATCGAATGCCTTGAAAAGTTTTATTCATAGGGTGATTTTGCCACACTTACATGCTCTCTCCACTCATAACATTCAGGCTCAGTGTTGGAAGGAAAGGAAAACTACCTCATCCTTCATCTTGCCTAATAAATCTGACCCTCGTAAGGGCTTTTCCTTGCTAATATCCGAGGGTTTGATGTTCAAACTGACCTCCAGGCTGAATTATTTACGTACAGTATTTTAATAATCGTAGTAGGAAGTTGAAAAGGGCTTTGTGATTTAGAAAAGATAAACTTCCGTTCATTTAAAATTCCATTTTCATTTCTATATTTTCTGTGCTAATTTTCGAGTTTTCTCATCGGTTGTTTTAATATAATTCCTCGATTCTCTATATGTTTTCATCCTCATTCAAACATTAACGCTGAATACAGACATAGACATCAGCTAAACTCCCGATTTACTCGAGCAATGTCTCGTTCGAATGGGACGAAAGTTAGAGCACTGTATTTGTGTAATTAATGACTCTTCATTCACAAATTCTCTTATTCAGTCACAGATGCTGTATTCGTTTCCCGTTCATTCTTTAGCTAACAGTTTTGAGTTAATAATTTCCATTCTAAAGCACTGACCTCTTGCACAGAAATATCGATGTCGTACGTAGCGAAGTTTGTATGTCATTATCTACTTTAGGCTCTTCTTTAAAGTTCCTTGACATTGTGTTACACGGCTTCTTCGAAATTCCTTTTCTTAGCATTATCCATATTTTAAAACTTCTCTAATTAGCCATCTCCGTGTTCCCTCGAGTCCTGCTCCTAGTTCCCCCGATTACTATTCTCAGGAATGGAACTTCATTGAATACTATCAAATGCCATACTTCAATTTGCAGTAGTAACCGTATTATTTTTTTTCCGGTTCAACGAAAAATTTAAATTTCAGTTCAGCTCCGGTTTTGCTCATACCAGTGCGGAACCGGTTCGAACCGGCTTTTTTTCACTCCAACCATTGTAATATTTTATCCCGTTGAAAGTTTTTTTAATAATTCTAACTTTTTCATATACACTACATTATACTAAATGTTAGATTAAACCTTCGTTACAGTTAGCTCCAAGTCTTCGTTGCACATGTTTGTGCTTTCTCCAATTACACTTAAATAAAACTTTCTCCAATTACACTTAAATAAAATATGCAGTTTTGGGTACTGATAATCGGAACGAAATAAATAATGGCTATCGGTTTCGGCTTGGGTTCTAGGTTTGCATTTTTTTCAGTTAGGGTTCGGTTTTTAGTCCGAAAAAATTATGATTTTTTCAGTTTCGGTTTATATACTCTGGTGTGTATGTACGTGTTTGTACTTACAAACGAATGAAGTATTTCATTTTTCGTTCTAATGAAACATATCGAGCGATATTTGGTGGAACATCTCCATGATTTATTTAAGATTATGATACAAAATTAGAATGTCCACCATTTTTTTATGTGGACCAAGTCTAATTTTGTATCATAATCTTTAATAAATGTCACTATAATAGAAACTACATTTCCGTCTCCGTTACGTTCATACTTCACGTTATAGCGGAAAACAAACCTTTTTATAAACTCCTTAGCTTTCTTAAAACTCAGAATTTAAAGTCAATAAAATTTGCCAAACTTTTATCTGAGATGTATAATATATTAAATGTATTATTGATTCGTGAAGATTCATTACACAATTTTTTATTTATTATAAAATATATATAATGGATGTGCCCAAAATTTTATAATCGAAGGTTATTGATTTGTTCTGCTTTCAGTGAAAAATACTGTATTGAGCATAATTAAAAACTGCACGCCTTAAATATTTTCCCAAATTGGGCGAAGGAAACAGTGGCATACCGTCTTTCAGAAAATCGCTAAGTAATCTACATTCACAAATATCCTGAAGCAGCCTTTCGGTGTGTGGCAGGGGGAAACATAACATCCTCGGTGGGGTGATATTTTGGTGCATAGTTTTGCTTCTCGTTTGAAAATTTTCATTAACATTTTTCGTTACGTAAGCTCAAAATTATTTATCATTCTTCGACATTTCGTTACCTTCTCATAACATTGTCCAGCACTGGTTGGAAGATTTTTTCTTTCAATCCTTGTCCTATTAAACATGTTTTCACTTTACCTCTTCTCCCTCGTCTTTTTTCGTTTCATTTCGAAGTGTTCCCTGCATAATTGCATTGCTCGCGAGCAGCACCATCTTCGGCTCTTATTTTCCTTCCGCTACCGCCACTCCATTTCGCTCAACCTTCTCTCGCCTCTTATTAGCCGACGAGCTAAATTTAATGAAAGGGAGGAGGAGGAAGACGGAAGCACGTCGTTAAATTAGTTTCGGTGTCTCTGGGAAAAGGAGAGGGAGACAGAGGACGTCTTAAGTGGCAACATTTCAGAGTTAGAAGCGCCGCTTACATGCCCTTGGCCGAGGGTTTTCCATGTCTGTAACAGGTTATTATTTGAATTCGAGCCTGGAGGAATCAGTGTCGTTGGAAGGGATTTTCTCAGATGCTCTATGGTGGCGATATTGATGTTGATTTGTGCGTGCGTCACGATGTGATCGTTTTAGAGGACTACGCCATGAGTTTGATGCTGAGGAAAGAAAATAAACAGAAATGCTTCAGAAAATGTAGTATTCACTAAAAGTTTGTAGATAATTTTATATAATTGTTTCTTAATGATAATTATACTCGATGATTGTTGTAGGAAGAGTTATCGATTCCGCTTTTACGGCTAAATTCGTTTGAGGATTTTAACAATAGTAAGATCGAGTACTTTGAACCCTTTCTTGGATATTTTTCGAGAACGAAGTCAATTTGCAGTGTTTACTGGATAGTTTTACGTTAATGTAGATCCTTTTTTGAATCTTGGCGAAAAATCCGTCAACCCATGTCTGTCATTAGTTTAAACAAATTATAGGGGACTGAGAAATGGGGAGAACTGGAAGTTTAGGTTTAGATGTTTATCCCTCGAGTACGGTAGGGGTTGTATTATAACAATCATCCTTACCTAATATACTTTGTTAGTTTCTCCTTTTCTCAACAGAAAGACTACCAGAAGTAGCTACCTGTTTTAACGAATTCCAACCGAGAGATTTTATCATATCCGTAAATCTATTGCCGAACCTTAATTGTCCTCTATAGGAAGTTAGAAGTGGTTTTCATTTTCGTTTTACTTGTCAAGGAATCTTTCGTTCGTTCTTAATTGTATGAGAATTTTCATTAATTTATATTCATCCTAAACATTTACAACGTACTCTTTGAATACAAATAACTGAGGCAATTTAAGAAAATCCATGTCAGGAGTTAATCTTAAGCAGACTTTTGTAATAGCGGTTTAAACCTAACGTGTGGAATACGATCTACATCTTATAAGTTTGAGTAGGGTCTTACTAGAGCCATGGATATTGATTCCTTCCATAATTCCATGGATGTTGACCTAGGGGTAATTAATGTTAAAGGTTAAAAGTTATATGTCAACTTCTTGCCATCTTCAATTTTTTCTGTTAAGATGACGTGGATGGATGCTCAAGAAATTTCGGAAGATAACCTTTTTTGTTCCAAACTCACCCTTTAGTACGTATGTTAATACTGGAAGGTCTGGCATTCTGTTAGTTTAAGGACTGGCCATCACACACGATCGACCTTAGCCCCCGTAATAAAGAATCTTATGAAATATAGAAGAAAATTTATGTGATAATAAAGTGGTGAAAGTTCAATAACTAGCTCAGGTCCTCCTCCAAGGGCGCCGTGAGTTTACGATACTTGTTGATGAGGAGGAGAAGATTTTAATTCAGCCAAGGGCATATTCAGGATTTGTCTATTGGTGGTTTCGAGCCATATAGTAAACATAACATTGCCTACCACCCAGGGGCAAGGAAAATTTCCTCCTAAAATCCAATGAAAATGGAAACCCATTTATATAAACCTGTACGCCCTGTGAGTCTCCAGCGGGGGTTGTATTGTATACATGCTCGAGACCATCCTCTCGCATGCTTTCATTTATTGTTGGCTCTGCTTTCATGGGTTTTAACCGCCAAAACCACCCCCTGACTACGCCTCTGAATTCAGCTTATATTTAACCCCGTTTGATTTTAGGATTTCGTATGTTTATAAATTTCTTATTATGAAGTATTGTCTGCTGTGCGCTTACGGTTCAGCCGTGTCAACGATTAGAGAGTTGATGAATTTCCAGCTTGCCATGGATTCGTTTTTATACATCTTGTCAACTTTAAGTTTTTGTTAGCTTAAGTTACTAGCATTGGAGAATTCTTTTCTAATGGATTTCCCCTTTTGCTCTTTGTTCTTTTACCTTGGAACGTCCATTATTCGGTCGTATGACCGGGTGCTTTCCTCTGGCTGATCAAACGTCACGGAAAAATAAAAACGACGTATATCATTGCTATTTTATTTAGAAGTGATCTAACAAAATTTAAGTTCATGATTAAATTTCGAAGATATACTTGGACTGTGCATGGATCTGTAAAGACATATTTTTTTTCCTTTTGCAGACTCTCCCATTGACTTTTGTTTCTTTTGTTAAAAAAGCTCTTGTGGTGTAGTGGCTTGCTTCTCATGCAACTTCTGTGTTAAAGACATGAGGGTTTGGGATGAGCGAGGATGTCACGAAAACTGGTGTATATGCTGGCGTTACATCCGGTTTTTAACTTGTTAGATGTTTTTTGCTTTCTTTAAGGTGCGCAGTGAGGGAAATTTGCGGTTAGACGAAACACGAATAATAGAAGTTCAGTTGTACTTATATTCGCATCGTTTTCATATATAGTCGTGTCTATTTTGACAATATTAATACAATGCAATCTGTTAACTTGTCGTTTTAATTTCACTTTTAAGCTAAACGATATCAACAAAGCATTTCAGTGATTGAGGATATTAAAAGCTCGTTGCGTGCGTAATAAGGAGTTCAGAGATATTTTGGACGGCTTCTTAAGTACTCCTCCTCCCCCTCCGCATCTTTAATCTCCCGCATTCTCACCGCATATGAGGGTTTTGTAAGATCAAACCAGCGCCCTCTCTGTGGCAAGGAATCTTTAATGAAAAGGAGTGGAAACTAATCTGTTCTTTGTAAGAGGGATTTCTATCTTAAGGATCTCCACCTCTCCGAAGTAAAATGTGCTCTGAAAGATGTTTTCAATGGTGCTTTCGTTCTGTCTTATGTAACTCAAGGCAGAATTCTTCATCGTGTTTATGTTTCTCCAAAAGTAATGGAAACTGCGTGCTTTTTTCTAATAATAATATAGGATAAAGCTGTAAGAAACGGAGTTGCAGTGTTACACGTGAGAGTAATTGAGTTTATATGTCCATTTGTTCATATTGCGGCTTATATGTTTCTAAGTACACATATTTTACGTATCCTAACTCTTCATAAAATAGATCGTGATATTATATTGCAGTCTTCAGATACATTTAGGAATTCATAGAAAACATTACCTGTTATACGAATTAATCCTGGTTTTACTACCAGCATGTTTGAAATTGCAACAGAAAGATGGTGCTTCATTCTGCAAATGGTCGTTCGATTAATTGCAATTAATATATCAATTGTTTTATTACACGACTTTATTTTTTACACGTGGCTATTGACTTTAATCCCGATACGGCGCCTTTCTTCCTCGTTGTGTTTATAATCTCTAAGATTATTTATTAGTGACTATACTTTATAAATAAGGAAAATTTGCATACCACTTCACCGTAGCTAATGAAGGTAAAGTTAAAAAGGTTTCGCTGCAAATTATACGAGGAGATTTTTTACTCTCCATTGTTCCGCATGATCACTTTCTTGGTGAAAACCTATCCTTGCGTAGCTGTTTGAAATCCATTTTTAAAAAAGTATCGGAAACAGTCTTAATGCAACTGTTTTTGTTTTGATCAGTTCGTTTATTTAAAAAAATGTAAACATTTTATACATCGTCTTCTACTTCGGGCTGCAGAAGAGGTGAGGAACGGCTTATATCAGAATGCCATAGGCAAGGCTATGAGGCTTTATTCTAGTTGTCTGTTTTTTGAAATTTTTTTACGTAGTAAATACCATATTNGTGGCTTTTTTCTCTACCATCTTCAGTCGTGGAGATTTTTTCCCACAAGCAAAATCTTTTTTGTTTTTATTGTGAATTTTAAATGTTGTAAATTTTCTTTTAGAAATAGCAAAACCAATAACAGTAAATACCAACAATGTAGAATAATATACGAGGTTAGGTGGAATAGAAGCCCACTCGGGCCTAACCTCGCTATTAAAGGGTCCAAGAATAATAATAAGAAATTTTTCGTCGTAGTAGCGCGGAAATAACATTGAAAAATGCATGGGCCAGACTTAACTCGGAATTCCACCCGCGCATTTTATCTCACAAATAGAAAAGGGGGTCGTGCACTTCTCCTTCGCGCCATCGATTACATTGCGCACCATCTGGCCATTCGGAAATGAAAGGCAGTACATCGTAATTGTGGAATGAGGTCTGTTGTGCCAGAGTGGCAACATTGCACTGGTCTTGTTCAGTTTACATGGACAGGTTGAAGGGCCACCGTAGGAGTCCGTGATAAACGCCCCACTCATTCACCGGTCCGAGAACAGGTCCTCATGCCCTCCCCTACTCCCATCTCATAACCCTCGCCCACGTTAACCTACACACCCTCCTAGCCCTTCTTCAACTCCGCGCGATTCACACACGGTAAATGTGCTCGCTCATTCGGAACCACGCCCCGGCGCTGTCTCTCCCTTCCAACGATTTGCCTCATTCCCCCTCTTCGTGTTCCATTTTTCTCTCCTTCCCATTTAACTCCTCATCTGCATCAAATCTCCGCTTCTTCTCCCACTCTCTCTGGTGATCATATGCGGCCCTCTTACTCTGCCATTCTCTCTCTCTCTCTCCCTCTGTCACAGAACACGAACTACTCTAGAATTGGAGGATGTTTTCAGCTACACGTAATCGAATTTTGGGGCTGAGTTATGGGTAACGTAACACGCGCGTTGCTCGGAATAATTTTTCATTGTTTCGACAATTGCCGTGTCCATCAAGTGATTTGCGTCCGCGGAGGGGTTTGATCCCAGTTTTATCGGTGTTGCTCGAGGCGAGTATCCGTGTACGCATGCATGTTAGTGATTCGTGACTGAGTATGCAAATGGGAAATGTCGGAGTGTAAGAAAATTTGAAATGGATTGAATTTTTTGCAGCTGCTTGGCATCTACTATACGGTAGTAATGTGTTTTGGTCTATTGTAATTGCAAGATAGAATGCCCTATGGCGAATATTTGTAAAAGATTTCCATCTTTAAGTAATTTAATGAAATAATATATAAGGCGAAGAGGAAATTATTTGGTTAAAGATGTTTCGTCTTAGGTTTTTGTAGGCAATTTATTATTTCAGCCAGTATTATCTATGAAAAAGAATGGAAGGAAGACTCTTAAAATGCAGCTTGGTGTGAATCAGTTATACGCTGTGGTTGAGTTAGATTTTATTAACGTTCTTATTGATTAGTTATGTCAATGTTAATCCGAAACGAACACCGATTCGAAATCACTTGGTTCACACCCATGTGTTTCTTGCATATATTGAGTTTTCTTGCTTATTTTCGAAGTCAATTTTATATGCTTATTCTATGCACTTGTTACTCTTTTTAAGCTCTGAAATTCGGGAAATATGCTTTGCACATGGCAACATTTTTAATTATGATTCTGTAATTTCATAGCTTAATCTTCGAAATAAATGCCATCGTACAAGTAGCACGTGTGGCTATTTAATTGATTAGATGCCTATTATTTAGTTACCAGTTTGGATGACTATCAATATTTCTAAGTGACCCTATAACTTTAAAAATAAATGGTATATTGCAGCTAGAAATTCGTTGTATTCTTAACTTACAGCACAGTAAGTTATAACACCGTTCCATTAACCTCATATACCCATATATACTCGTAGTTCCGAACTATGTACACCTAGGCCCGGTATTTGAATTGTTTGAGTTAAAGTCAAGACTAGTTAACTTCATATATTATGGATTACCATGGATACTCGTATTAACTAAATTTTTCATCTAAACAAACCATTATAGTGAAACTATAATGTTTGAAACTCATTAGTAAATATTGGCGAACTTGTCTTCTCTAATACTCATGAAAAGTATCAGCATATTTTCCTGCCTACTCAGGAATTGGAAAATAATCCTAAATTCGTATCCGCAAGTTGTTGACAAACCATTTTCCCCTTGACACATAGATAGGAAGGTTGAATCACCTCCAAATAATCTCAGAGAAGATTAAAAAGTTTGAACAGCAAACCTTTTCAAGCCAAATTGCTACGAGAGATGTCTTAAAATGACGTGTTAAAGAATAAAAAGACAAAATAAATAAAATTAAGGATTTAACATAGTATAAAAAGTCACCCAAGTCTAAAGTGTTTTTTTGTGTATATGTGTACCTTTTTTTACAATACTTGTACAACGTTGTCAATCTGTAAATAGTAGGAAACCGAAAGAACCACGGACCAACCACAAGAAAAACGTAACGAAAAATAGATTCGGGTAGTGAAGGAAAAATAGGATAAGTAAAAATGTTCCGTAGGCCCAAAAGCCAACTTGCTAAAGAGAGACCAAATGTAGTGTAAAACAGTTTAAAACCAAATAGACACAGCAAATTGAACAAAAAGAAAAAGCAGCCAAAAAATTGTAAAAACAAATTGAGTGTCGCCATAAAAATGGAAGGTGTGTAAAGAAAAATGATTTAGAAGATCAAAGGAAACCAACGGCCTAAAAGAAAAGAAAAAAAAACAACAAATGCCAATGCTTGCTGAAAATATACGTCAAATGCGTATTTCGACAGCAAAGTTATCATCTTCAGTGACTGAAGAGTTCCGAGAGTTCAGAAACGCGTCTCCGAATTCCTGCAGTAATCTGCTCAATATTTATTGTCTTAAGTTCATCTATATGTTTACTGTTTCCTTTTACAAGGCAAGAAAATATCATCCTGGTTAAAATTTCTCTACTACAAAGTAGTTAATGCAAGTAAAGACTGATTTAAGTCCTCAGTATTGTAAATCCCTCCACCCGCTTAGTGCTTATGATATAGATGCTTGTCTTTTATAGTTGCCGTTTTTAGAAATCTTAAAATCTGTTGGCTTAAAAGATTCTATTATATGAATGATGTGAAATAGAACTTACTCTGGATAACTTATTTGTTAATATTCTTTTGAATTTTTTCTTACCAAATTTTCCGTATTCCATCTATGGGTTACCATTGATGTGTTATCTTTTTGCGGGTTTCATTTCATTCAGTTAGAATCTATTTTTCGTAGCATTTTCCATCGATGCCAATGACGTCTGCTGTTCCTCCGATCTATTTTGGATGGGTTTATTCCGGTCGAATGCCAAAATTATATTTTTTTATGAACCAATCTATTTCCAGCATACACTTTTATACGTATACTCGTACAGTGCTATGTAAAGACGTTACATATTTTACCAACTTTGTTGACGAATACCGTCACGCAGTTTTAGATTATTAATTTTTATCAAACACGGGTTAACCAATCAATTGAAATATGATACGAAGAATCTTTTATGGCGCGGATTACGTGGGCCATCATCCGCACATTCGTGAGTCAGTGTTTAGGCATAGGATTATTTGAAAGCGAACATTTCCTAGGAAGCACCGCGCGATATCTAAGCAAACATCGAATTTCAACGCCTTTTGCGAAATTCTAAGAAGTTGAGAGATACCCTTATTTCCGCCTTTCGTCGATTTGTTTCCCCGGAAACCTTCCATTCTTCTTCCCAGAATTCTTAGCTTGTTTTCGCAAGTCTCACCTTTTCTGTGTCGGCGCCTGCAAACGTCATCGATTCTTTCGAACGGATACTCATTTACCAGAAGTGGAGGTGGGAAACCCGCCCTTACATCATCACTCCTTTGAGAGGTGTTGCTTTTTTTAATAACCGGTGCATTTCGGTTCAACGGGTTCCCGGAACGTATCTTCACGTGGACCAACTCCTCCCCCGCTTCCGCCGTTGGTGGAACGACGGGGTGAATGGGCTATATTTATACCATGGAGGGGTTCGAGGATATGCTGAGGGAAACGAGGGTGGAGATGCGGGTTGCGCTGCTTTGAATTCCACGAGGGGTGAAGAGATGATGGAAGCATGGCTTAGGTTTACCGTCAAAGATATGACGAAGAGATGGGGGACTGGGAGTGTCAAGGAAGCGTCATTTTTCAGTCGTCCAAGGAGGGTCTAGCGGTGATGGAATCGCCTTATTTACAAAGAATCCATTCTGTAACCACTCCCACAACCTTTTTGAAGAGTGGGGATTATTTTACTTACTCGTGAAGTTGAGGTTTCCGAAACTAATGCTCTTTCTTCGGTCGAGGAAACATAAATGGAAATTCGATTTCAGCTGGGGTTTGAAAGCCTGGTGCCACACCAGTGGAAACGATGATTGTTAAGGGAGGTCGTTTTGGTAGGCTGGTATATGTCTTGTTATTTGCTGTCAGACGAAATCATAGCCGGTTGTGCCTGTTTGCAGGGCCTTCACGTTTTTCCTCGTTAACTTGAGTTATCACGACACGCAAATGTTGGAAACGATTGTCTATCGAAGTTGGGTTCAACGATCTTGGTAATTTTCGCGCAAGTACAGTAGTTAAAGAAGTAACTGCTCTAAGTAAACCTATTATGTTGTCACAATGGAAGGATTCATTATCTCTTCCCAGGGAAGTTTTTTTTTCATTTAATTCCTTCTCATGAAACTGAAACTTGTTTTCATTATCTCCTATCAAATTTTAGTTCTCTCTGTCGGTCTGAGCGTGTGATGCCCTAATCTTATTTTTTTTTATTTCTCGTGTACTTGCTGTAACCCGTTTTATTTGTAATTTGAGTTTATTTCGTTAGAATTTTTTCAGCTAAGTTTTTTTCTTTGCTAATGAAATCATCGTTCCTCTCCCCTTATTTAAAAATTTCGCCTGACCTCAGTTTCCTTTCAGAAAATAATACTTGCATTTGTTTCCAATTTTATCGAGGAAGAATTTGTCCTGGATTTCAATTTTTTAGGTAGTTCCGTGATTTTCACGATAAACTGTTTAGTTAAAATTTGCCGAATTGCCTTTGAGCATTGTGCGTTTGCATTACTAATTCTTACCTGTAGTGACCCGTATTACTCATTCTTACCTGAATTCGGCTTATTCGAATTCACTCTTTTGTATTACTTTTCTATCATAATTACATGCTTATATTACTCTTTTCCTGTATGTATTAAAAATCGACTTGGTGATCGGGAAGATTATCTTTTGCTCTTCCATGTCTTTTGATGCTACGCCTGGGGGATATGGGCAATAAATGAACTACTTGTATTCATAGGGTTTCTTTCTTAGTCCTTTCTAACCCGTAATTCATTAGTTTCGGCGGAGTTTCATATCTACTTAACTCGAATTCGTTAAATGGGGCTCGCTGTGTCTAACTAAACACATTTTTCTTCAATGATACCGAAGTATCTGTTACTGATACTTAATTTATTAAGTACTCCTTCAAGAGTTTATTTAATAATACCTCTTTCGAAATTCTTCATACCACAATGTCTGGAATGGAAGTTTTCGGAACAGTTATGTATTTTTGACTGAGGTAAAAATCAGGTCATGTACGTATGAACTTCTAAGGGTGGATTGAAATATTTCCACCATTAAATAATAAGTGTGAAAAATAGCAACATGATTGGGACTGGAACCCAAGTCTGCCACTTTCCATACGTAACGGTAAAAGATGCGGCATGGTAGTGTTCAGTGGTTAGAATACCTGCCCGGAAAATTAGAGACCTCGACTCCCAGTCATGTCACTTTTTCACACCTGTCATTCCGTGGGATTCAACCGCACGGATTTTCCGTTCAATCATTTTTCCTTAATCCTTATCATCCATGCATTCATGAATTCTAAGATAATTGACTCATTTTGAATCGAAACGACTAATGGGAGTTGTACCTTTTTTACATTGTTTTAGATCTTTCAGTTTTTATTGATTGAGCCTTTCTCTTGCCTGTTGTTCAAAGTAGTGCTGAGCTCGAGCTTTTGAAAACTTGACACTTTTCAAAAGCTCGAGCCTAAGAGCTTTTTTGAAATAAAAAAGCTCAAGTAATCGAGCTACCCGAACTTATAAACAACCTTGATGGGGTAATAATGAACATTTCAATTTTATATTTCTAATCTTTTTTTAAGTAGAGTTTATTTAGATATTAATGAACAAAAACTTGTTGAAGTTGCCCTTTTAAGTACATATTCAATGCAAAGAGTTCAATTGTGCGGTGATGAATATAGTATGATACAATAAAAACTCATAACAGTGTTAACAGACGCAATTTATTAACTTCTCTTTAAAATAATGATTTTATGCATCTATGCTTCCTTCCTCCTTTCACCAGAATTAAAATATGGGCAAAGAAAAAATGCGTTTTCTATTGAACTTAGTGGAATACTTTTAGGTCAGAGTTATAGAAAAGCTTCAAAAAGCCGCAGTTAGCTAGAAAACCGATCGTTAGGAAATTCCAACCAACAGGGATTAGGGTTCTTCATGGCTGCGCTATACAAGGTTATTATTCCCATTACTTATTTCGGCATCCAAGTTTCCCTCTTCTGGGAATGTACGGTTCTCGTTTTTCATTTCATCTTTTCGTTTTCGAAATTGCGGTTGACCTCTCGAATAATATGTAAGCTTACCTTCTATTTTTTATTGAATATTAGTGGTCTGGGGCTCAGATTTTAAGTATTTAGAATCTTATTCAGAAGAGATTTTAACGGACCGTACTCGCCTTTCCAAATGACGAAACAATGCCTTCCATCAATGGGAATTTCGTATAGAAAACTTCAGCTTTTCCAGATTTTTCTTTCGTTCGGGCGTGAAAAGCCGGTGCCTTTAAATAGAGTATTAGAGCTCCATTATCAAAATGCCCAGCGGTTGAGTGGCTCGAATCACAATCCGGCTATTCTGATGAAGAGTCCATTACTGTTTTTTGGAAGCGCCGAATTCGGAATAGTAACTTTTTTCTTCGTTTTGGTGTTCAGTTTTTTATTTTGGTTCCTTTGATTTTTTTGGCTTCTTTTATTTATTTTATACTTCGCTCCCCATCGATTCCTTACTCTGCCCGTAAATATTAGTTTTCGGGAGAAGGACTGAATTTTGAAACATTTAATAGAGGCATTTTTCATAAGAAGCAGCTATCATCATACATGCATGTCTGAACTTCGGCCTGTCCGCATTCAAAAACATTTAATAGAGGCATTTTTCATAAGAAGCAGCTATCATCATACATGCATGTCTGAACTTCGGCCTGTCCGCATTCGGTCACTTAAACTATTCTTGGCGGTCTCTTCCTGCTCTCTAAGTTTTGAAGATTTTGCAGCCAATTTCGAAAATATTATTTAAGTTTATTGTTTGATAAATCTCACTTGTTACAATTCATTCAATTTTAAGATTTCCATGCAGAAGGCTGATATGATCTCGGTATTTAATTTTATTTCATAATAACGCCTAGGGTGATCTTTCGGCCACGCAGAATATGGCGGTTGCTTCAACGTTAAAATTTGGTTTGTTGTTTATTAAATCAAGTAGTGCCTATCGTTAGTATTTTCTTTGAGCAGAGTGCCGAAAAACAGCTCTATTTCATTGCCAAAGTTAATTTGTTGTACACATTTATAATTATAATTTCAATTTTATGTCAAAAATATTTAAATCAATTCCGAGTTTTACGAAGTAAGAACTTACTTGATAGTATTTCTTTCTCTTACAAATTGTTAGTAATAATTTGCTTCTTATATATGTAATATGTCTAATGAAAAAGACGCCTAGGAAGTGTTTCTGGGTTTTTGTCTTTGCAACTAACTATATATTTTTTTGTCTGAACCAGAAGGGCTAAATAGATGCGATAAAGTAGTAGAATTTGAAAGTGCTTCGGCAGCTGAAATAATTTCGTATGTGAAAATGGGCTCCCGCTAGGAATCGGACATGGGGCCGCTTTCGCCAACGGCGAACGTGTTACTCACTTGAGCATCCGGGACCCGCGACGTGCAATTTTTAGGAAATTTAGCGTCAATTGTTAAATCCGTCAGAAATAATTTTAGTTTCCACTTCAGAAATCTCCAGAAGTCAAGTTCCTCACAAGAGTGCATTGTGGCACTACTTGAAAATTAATTTAATTCACATCCTATCATGGCAGTAGTAATATAAATAGCTAGCGGAAGTGTCTGGAGTACAATCAAATGTTGTCGTTGTTTTTACATAAGGCGACCTTTTACAAAAGGTGTCATTTGCAGCTGTTTTGTTAATTTTAATTAACATTAGTGGTAGTGCGATCTGGAGAAACGGGTTAAAAGAAAAGAAGTTCACGAGAATATCGTCGAACATTGTGTTAATCCTACTTCGCGGAACTGATAAAATATAGTGATATTAAGAGAGATTTACCGTTTTTCATCTCCTTTATAACCATGGAAGTGCATGGTTGAACCAGTCCCTTTTATGTGAGTGAATTTGGGGAGACAGTTCCATAAGGAGTTAGTGGGTAAACATAACTCATTTTCCGTAGTATTGCGTCGTAATAGCATTACATGCTATGGAAATCTAACGCATGTACGCCAGTCGATTACCTAGAACTCAAAGTTGTATAAATTGAAGAGCTCTCCATAAGCTATTAGATAGCGGTCTTTTCTTTGCTTAAATTATCGATTTGGAATTGAATACTCCCAGCCCTCGATTTGTTCGGTATTCGATTAACACGGTTTCCGTGTAAAGAAATTTTTTTAAATTTCTGCCGTGAGAACTTCAGTTTAATCGTAAATTAGCTTGTAGTACGTTGGTGTAATAAATCTTAAGTTTTTTATTAATGCATTAGAATGCAGCAATGGTATTTACCACTGCACCCATTTCCCGATCGTTTTTAGGAAACTATCATGCTCGCAGACATTCACGCCTACGACAAAGAAACGCGTTAATGAAAACCGTAGGCAGATATTTATATATTAGTTGGGTTTTCCATTCGATTTTAAAACTTCATTTATGCTGAAATATATTTCATAAACTTCTACGAAAAGATTAGTTTTTAGTCAAGTGAAAGACAGTATCCGCTTCGTATTTTTCCTTGTTATTTGTTTATGTTCTATTTGTGAACTGTTGTGTTAGTCGCCATCTCATATACGCACGATTTGCAAATAATACTCAGGTATTTATTTCTGGTGATTTCTGCTCCGCATATTTTATTTTCTTTTTGTTTCATCTTTCTCGAAGAACGCCGGGTGCTTTTCAAAATATTAACTACTAATTTATATTCATTTTTATATATACATTTTTACACTGTAATAAAATATTATGATGTATCGGAAATACTGTTAAGGTGGCTATAACTGTATATAATGCTTTCCCTCTTGTGTAGTTCAGTTATGATCTCTCTCGTCACTGTGCTACTGGCTTATTTTTTACTTGNTTACGCTTCTCCTAACTGCACCTAGTTTAACATTGAAAGGCTTTGAAAGATCTCGTTCTTTCCCGGTGAATAAGTTGCAGGAAGAGCTCTCGGGTTTCCAACCGGGTAATGTTATTGGTTTGCACCAACGTTTCGGCCACCTTCTCTGTGGCCATCTTCAGGGCGAAGTCCCGAAGATGGCCACAGAGAAGGTGGCCGAAACGTTGGTGCAAACCAATAACATTACCCGGTTGGAAACCCGAGAGCTCTTCCTGCAAGCTATGATAGTTTTGTCAGTTCTTCTTTTTTACATTTTCCACTGTAATTTCAGTTCAGAGTTAAATTTCAAAATGTCATAGTCCCGCTAGTAAATCATGTTACCAATCAGGTCCACTATTTCAACTTTGATAATACTTTGAATGAAGTAGGAGATGTCAATACAGTATTCGCGACTTTTTTTGAAAGTTTGCCTTCTTTTAACAGCATCAGCAAAAAGTAATCACCATTTGTGCGCATTTGTAGGCTTCTAAAAGAGATAAATTAGCTCGTTAATTTTTTATGTTTAAATCCGAGATAAAAGTCTTAATCTGAGTATAGATCTCTCTGGAAAAGCACTCATCCTGAAAAGCGAAAGTGTCTGTATTAAAAGGAGATTTATTTGCATAAATCTAGAAAAACACTACTTTCTAAAATGGAAGCCTTTTTCTAAATCCAAATTAATTAAAAGTAATTCAGATATGGTCTCCATAAAAGGTTCTCTTTAAAATATTCGGTTATGTTTCTCTAAATTTCGAGAAATCTTTAATCCACCGGAACGTTCGCAAGCTACAGGACGAAGAGTTTATTCCGCGAAAAAAATCGAAAGACGATAACATGCCTGAGAAATGAGATTAAATCGGAGTGTTTTTGTGAAAGTCCGCCTGAACCTACACCGAAGTTAAATTGAATTAGGAAAATCAATTAATCATTCCCGTAAAACCCTTGAGCGGTCATTCAGAACCTTAATCAATGGGAAAAATTACGAGCACATAAAGCAGTGACCTTAGGCCACTCTATTATACGATCTACTTTAAGTCTATGGTTAGTAAAAATGGTTCTTTTCCATTTGTAAAAATTCTTTTTGTTTTCTGTTTTTCATTCTTTTCGAAACCGAAGTTTGAGCGGTATTTAACTTCTCTACATAGTGAGAATATTGTTTAACTTTTCTTTTGGACATTATGCTCATTCCAGCGACTTAGATATTGCTTTTTTTGTGTAAATCGTCAGCCTATATTCATGTACGTCGATGACTATAGCAAATACGTTTATTTTCGTTGTGAAACGATTGCCAATACCAAGTATATAATTGATAGTTTCAAATCAATTTGTAGAAAACAAGACAAAATGAAAAACACAAGTTTTATAATCTAGTTATATTTTCTCAGTGGTGTATCATCGGATCCTAGCAAAAAACCTGGATTATAAGTATACTTACCCTCGTATTCCCCCGATCCCTATACTATGACTAATTCCATTTTTATACTAACCTTATTCACATCACATCTGGTATTCAAGCGTTGAGAAAATAGAAACATCCGTAATGATCTATCTATTTTGCAGACAATTCATTATCATATCAAGTTTTATTCGACGTCATTCATTTTCTCAAATCACGCGATTTAGCAAGTCAAAAGTTATGGATGCTTAATTAAAAACTAAGATGGTTTTATTTGATTGACGGAGACCTCTAAAGTATTTCCTCGGCTACCGATGCTATCTACGCAGGAGAGGGAAAGCTGAAAATCATCATAAAAACTTTTCCACGCTAATTAATGGCGTTTAAAATGTTGATCGTCATCAGGAATATTTAAGTGTTGATTCGTGATTTCAAATAAGACAGTGTTCTTATCCATTTATCAATTCGAGTTATTTGCGTAACTTGACGTAATACTTCCATTTAATACGTTTTGTCGATTCTGATCATCTTTTGATTATTTACCTGGACTGAGTATGAAAAGTATTTGGAAAGATAAACCGAACTATTTCTCGCAGCTAAGTCACTTGCCTGTCTCGTAGTTAAGAGATTTTCATACTTATATTCGTGTTGATTTTCATAGCGAGCAAAACCATCTGTACAAGAGTGAAGAAGCAATACCTAAAGTAGAATATGGAGACATGTTTGTCGCCGACAAACATGTCTCCAGATTTAACGTGGTTGGAAACCCGAAAATCCTTTTTACGCAATACCTAAAGTAATTTGTGTGAAAAAATTACTCATTGAAGCATTTTATTTATTTATCCTAGTGCTTCAGCGTCTGTAGAACAATTTTATGGGTTAAAGATTTTTTTATCATCACTAAGTTAATGTGTGCTTTTTTGATTAGTACCGCTCGGGTGTAATGCTCAATTTTTCTTCGGAATCAAATAGTTAAAGATTTTCTTTGAAATTCTGTCTATCCATAAGAGTTAAATTTGGTGACCTTTATGATCTCATTTGAGTTACAAGTTAACGATTTCCAGTTCAACTCGTGAGAATTGCAATTTTCGGATTAAAGTTATCTTTTCGTCTCAGTTTTCTTTTAAATGGTTAAGCTATGGTACGTCATATGTAATTAAAGTAACTTTCTCAATGTGTCTTTATTTCTCCGTTGACAGTTTCGGCATAATTCATTTGATTTAGGGTTATTTAATATCGGAAAAGTAAGGAGTGAAACTGTCGTAGTAAAATACGGTTCTTGTCTCTATCTGTAAAATATGATAAATAATGTCTCATTTGACTTCTCTTACAAGTTTCCCTTGCACTTACTTTAATCTTGCACCCATGGAATCAATGAATCTTTTCTCATCAAAATATTTATATCATCTTTGCGTTTTCTTTATTATTGCCACCAATTTACAACCATAATGAATATTTTGTAAATTAGCTAATCAATAGGCATTTAGCATCGTTTTCTTGGCCTCTTGACTTACCTCTCAAGCAAAGTTGGAATATCTGTCAAGGATATGAAGGATACGTTAATTTCTACAATTTTTCTTTGAGTCGTATTGGAATTAGTTCAAGAAAGGATTAATATTCCTTATTAGTCAATAGTAAAAAGCTGAAGTATCAAAATCAAATATCTTAAGTTATATTCTCGTTCTTTCTGATAAAGATATAAAGTGTTTTGTCTTGATGACTGTGCTATTGTTTTCAATTCAGAATTTTGTTTCAAAAAGTGTTTATCTCACTTATCTTAGGATATCTTAAGCGTGGTTTTCTCGATTATTGGAATCTTTTTATATAATGTTTGTCAGATAAATTTGTTTAGATACTTGTGTCGCTTTATAGCGTACCTACGAGAATCATAAATTATGTTTTTGTGTAGGAGTTGTAGCAATATTATAAAAAAATAATGTTTTGAAGAAAACGATTTCACTCAGCGAAATCTTGGAATGTTTCATGAAATCTATTCACATTGAGAGTAATAGTTCTAGGATTAGGAATATGAGATACACAGGTTTATTTCTAATCGACCTAATCTATTACTTGAAGGACTATCTCTTTGTGCCAATATAACTTATTTTTGTTTCGTGAAACTTCATTCATTCATACTGGGTCATCAAGCGGAGGGGATAGAGGTATTAAAAGAAAAAAAGCAGCTTTTCGATTTAAAAGGATCTTCGGAAGAAAGTAACTCACTGATGAGAGATTGGGAATGGCGAAGATATTGACTATTTTGAAAAAACGAAAATGGGTACTTTTTTTAGCATATCCAGCTTAAGTATTCTGGGGCAAGTATTGAACATTAAGGGTGAACAATTCAATGGTGGTTTCGAATAGATAACCTGTGCATCTTATTATTTCTTTTTGAGATTTTCAAGTATGACGTTCAACTGAATTTCGCTTGAAGTAATCAAATGTTGTGTAGTAATGGATAATTTTGTTAATTCCAGCTGTTGCTATTTATTCTTAAGCTGTATCATAGTTTTACCCTCGGCTAATTCCGACGGTGTCCACTACTTCTGCATTGAGCGCAAACCTTTTTTTTATCAGTTTTGCTCCCAACGATCAATTTAGGCTTATTATTGATGAAATTTTTCTCTCTTTCTTTTTTCTTTATTATTTTTTTTAACGATTCGTACCTTTATTCACTCAGCCATAGTCTCTTTCTCGAGTAACGTTCAACAAGGAAATTATTTCCTCGGAGTGTATCACATTCGCTAGAGTGGGCATCTGTAGCGTATCGATTTCCACGGAGAAACGCGAAAACGGTCATTTTCGAAAGGAAGTGAAGTGAGCAAGAAAAAAGTTCTTTTTTTTTGTTTTCGTGCGAAAGAGTCGTGCCAAGCCAACTCCTTCCGTCGCCTCACTTTACGTTCGATAGTCACTGTGGCAACGCAACGTTTTAAACGGGGTACAAAGTGCCACGAGTCACACCGCCTCGCGTTAAGTCCTCCCTTTCCTCAACCTCCAGCATCCCTCTGGACCGTAGACGTTCCTCTAGGGTTCCCTCATCTCTCCCGCACTAGGGCTCATCTCATACCCCGGTTTTATTCCTTCGAACCCCTGTTCTGTATTCCTCGTGCGATCGGGTCCCTCCCACCTCCCTCTCCTGCTCCTCAATTTCCGACCGCTTCCCCGTTCCCCGCGCATCCCCCGGAATTTCTCACCCTCCCTCACGCGTCGCCTCTTCCGCGCGCCCGCCGTCCACCCCTGTCTCCCTCCTTCAACCCCTTTCCCCGCCTCCCTCATCCCCCGCTCTATACCCATTCCGACCGCCGCCGCCAATGCTGCTCGCCTCCATGCCTGCCACCGCGGGGCATAAGGGAGAAGCTCCCGCCTAGACGCATAAGCCGCTCGCGTATAAGTTTGCGAAGGCATGGAGAATTCAAACGGTGGCGAAGCGACACCTGGAACGGGAGAAATGCCTCCGAAGACTTGCCTCTTCCCCATACCTCAGGATTCCGCCCTCACTTAACTTTCTCTCGGCTTTGAGCGGACACACCCCTCACTCGCCCCTTCGTCTCGGCGTCCCTTTTTCCCACCTCGTCTCTTGCGGAAGATGGTGTGTTTATCTCGGTGAGAGTGTGGGTGATTGGTGTGCTTCTCGGATCCTTCGACATTATAGTACAACCTGTGGTGTCGACGTAGTTTTTTGCCCAATTGGTGTTGATAGGCTCTATGGTGAATAGGGAGTATATAACATAGGGTAGATTCTTTTGTGTGAGGATACGTGAGAATAGTGAAGTGGATGGTATGTGGAATTCGCGGTCTTAAAGAAGATGGGGAACCGCGGAGGATATGCGTCAGACGACGGTTAGAGTGTGCAGATGGTGAGGGGGCGCGTTGAGGGTGGCCCTGGAGGCAGAGGTGCGTCGGCACGGGTTTCGTACGGGAGGGGTTGTGGTGTGGGCACGCAATGGAGAGACGCCTGAACTGCATGGGCGGGGCCGGGGGCGCCCGGGACCATGGCCGGCCGCCGCCTCCTCCGCCACGTGGGGAAGAGTTGAAGGGTCGCCGTCGCCCACACAGTTGGCACAGCTCGACTCAGACGCTGTCTGTTCACGCTGGAGGGTCTACCGACTGTGGGGATGGTAGGTGTTGAAAGACCGCAGCAAAGGGTGGCAGACAGTTACGCGGGGCTACATAGTAGATTGTGAAGGCCCACCGGAGCACGCGTGATTTCGGTCGATGTGTTGCGAACGGATTCGGAGCGTTGAGGGTTTTTTCTCTTCCACTTCGTAGATGCCGCTTCTTGGTGCGGATATGCGATGGCCCCTAGTATTGATTTATTTTTAATGCGTAAGATTTTGACTGGTAATACTTGAGGTCATGTTGCTTTTATTTCGTAGTAGTTTGGTTCTTATGACTGGAAATGCTATTTGTACGTAAGGGTTATGAGATTCGTTCAATGGCTGTCTGTTTGATGAAATGTTTATCATTGTTTAACAAGTAATTGGATGAGATAATGTGATCAGCAGATATCAGTGAATGGTTTTTAATTCAACATCTATAGGAATATATTTTCTTAACGCCAGCGTTTAGTTCGATTTTTTTGGCGGTGTTAATGAATGGGTGCTCTCTTTATGGGTCACTTTAAGGTGATACATGATGCAGTTTTGTTTTTTCTTACCTTATCCATTTTCGTCTACTTAGTTACCCTTTGTTGACATTAGCACTAAAGTACTTGCTAATTTATCCCTAGAATTTAGTTTAATGGCTCAAGACCGTATTTTTTCAAAAATTACCTTGTTTATTTTTTTATTCATACGACGGTGGAGGAAGAGTTACCAAAATAGTGATCATTACGAAAAATATAAAATTTCGGTCGGAAATTAATACTGTTATCTGGGAGCATCGTAGACAGTTTAAGACATTTTTAGAAATCTTTAATAGTACATTTTGGAATCATTTCCGGTTTTTGATTTGATAAGTGATCGTGATTCTTTAATGGTGAATTATAGGTGGTCGTTAATTCAGAGGAACTCTCGTATTCATTACTTAATTATATATTAATACAAATTTGTCTCTTCCAGTTTGAATGAACAGATTTGAATATTTTGCGTTTACTTTCAAGAGTGAATCTAAGTTTAGACTTTCTATGTCCTTGACTATCTAAAAATCTGCCAAAGATAAATGCGTTAATTTATTTCAGAGCTTTATGGATCACGCTGATTTAAAGATACCATCAATTTCATTAAAGAGGATCGATCATTTGATACCAATTTGTATCAACTGCGGAGCAGATCTAAAAAGGGAAAGTTCGGAAGTTGTTGCGAGCACTCTTTTGACTTTTGATGTATTTTCGTGAGTTTGGGACACGAAGTTAGAATTGCTCTCATTAGTGGATAGACATAGTTTTCTCTGAATGTTATTTTTTCATAGAATTATGTACTTCTCACATCCAATTGGCGTTTCAATTAATAGTGTACATTTATTCTTAACAAAAGTAGTTAGTTAATTTTTTATATTTTCGCCGATAGTAAAATTTATTTCTCGGAACGGAGCAGTTCATTCATACAAACACACATGCGTATTTATTTCGCGCGTGGTTGAGTTTTAATTGTCCTGTGTTATATTTAACTCGTTCATATGCTATGTGATGGTATATTAGCAAATTAGTAATTCCTCGTAGTAAGTAAGACCTCGAAAGTGGTTCATCTAAAAATATCGCCACGTGAAAATTTGAAAGGAGACGTAAATCAATAAAGTGTTCGGCTGTGTACACCAATGCATCGACGTGGATTGAATTCCTTTGTGTTTCGTCCCTTTTTGCGATCTTTCTCATAATGGAAGCTTAATTAAGCTTCGTCTTGAATCTCGTACTTTATTTCCGTAATGGGAGGGAATGTTCACTACGACAATGCCATTACATCCAAGGACATTTGTTTGCTGGTGCCTCATTAAAACTAGCATTGAGAAAATTTCCGTTCTACTCCTCGAGACAAAGGCGTTCTTCCTTTGAGGTGGACGTAGTGATTACGTCATTTGGCCAGAGGAAGTAGATTTGTATTTTTCATTTTCCCTTTTGTTCCGATGCCGTCGCTCCCAACGTTTCTGTGCAGCGGCGCTGCTTTTTGCCAGTCGATGTCCTAACCTAAATAGAAGCGCCTTTGTATGCAGGTATTCTTTAGGAAGCTCTTCTCTGAATTGTAGAACTTCTGATGCTTTATCTCTTTGAATTCGTCGGTAGTTAAAAACTCAAGCAGTTTTATGAATTTGTTTTCGAGAAGTACCTTTTGAAAATACTTAATACTCAAAGCAATATTTTCGAGTACGATTCCTATTTTTTGCTTTATTCAGAGAAACTTACGATTAATTTTGCTTCTTAAGGTTGTTGGAAATTTCGATAAATGCAACGTTTCTTCTCTGAAAACGTGTCCTTGATTGTGCTTGTACTATCCCAAAGGTAGAATGTCGCTTATTACCTTTTAATCCAACGTTTTTTTACACTACAGCATCCGTATTACAGGAGTTTATATCCTATTGTATTAATTTTGATCTATGTAGCCATAGTAGTTCCTTTTAGAGAATTGCGAAGCGTGAAACCAATTTAATAGTTTCAAAGATGCATTCTTGATCACGTTTGAAAATGTTCCACTTATTCGCCTTGCTTGCTCCTGTGTTCTCCTCCATGGAAACCAATTTAATAGTTTCAAAGATGCATTCTTGATCACGTTTGAAAATGTTCCACGTTCAGATACCGTTGCTAACCGCAGTTATAATTTTTAGTGCGCTTTCATTATGTTATACTTTGTTAAAAGATTCCTCAATGTTAGTCGTTTTCACCGCAAATATCATTCCATCTCCAAGCCCTTCGCGCATCCTTTCTTGACTCAATCTCGCCGGAATACGAGGCGGATCTCTTTAGCATCATTTATGATCCTGTTATCTGCGGCCGGAATCCTCAACTTATTCGCCTTGCTTGCTCCTGTGTTCTCCTCCATGGAAAAAGACTCCGAGGACCAGTCGCTCGCCTTTCTTCTCCCTCAGCCTTTCGCAGCTTTCGTGCTCATCACACTCCTTGGCCGACTGACTTCCGTTCTCCTTCTCACTCCCTCAGCTTCTCTCTTTCTTCCCCCGAGGCACCCCACGTGCCCGTTGCCGCCCCGCCTCCCCCGCGTCCCAACCCCTTCTTCTCCGTCACTTCCCCACCCGCTACCTCCCCACCTTTCCTCCCGTCGTCATTGATCGGCGGCGGTAGCGTTACCATGCCAACGAGATGCTGCTGCCGGCCGTACCACACGCATTTCCACTCGCGCTTCTCTCCCTCGACGAGGAATCCTTTAGAAGGAGGGAAAGTGGATGAGTATAGCTGAGGGGAAGGTGGGGTGCAGGGAGATTCCGGAAACGAAGTCCCCCAGGTGGCGAAGTACTACGTCGAAGGTTCGGTAGCTGCCAGGGTTGGTAGGATCGAGAGTTTTTGGGCAGGGAGCGGAAGGGTGGATAAAGGGTGCGTGAGTTTCGTGAAGGGTTGCTCTGATGAAGCGGTGAAGAGAAAGGGAGTCATCCCCCATTGTTGCTTTCACTCGTGGGATTTCAACGGTTGATCCCTCTCTGCCGCGAGGGTTGGCAAAGAATCGTAGAAGTCTGCAATTTCGTTGCGTCTGAGGGAGGTCTGGTAGAGCAATTAGAAGGGATCGTAGGAGAATTTAGAAGGCTCATTTCCGGGAGCGTTGATGACGGTTTTTGGTCGCTAAGAGTGTTGCGCATTTGGGATGGTAAATGGAAAAGGGTTGAGGAAAATGGGGAACGATCGCTGCTGGATTTATGTCTCTCTCCCTATCACTCTCCCTTTCTTTTCAGCCTCTTGAGGCCGCCTCCCTCTTACCCGGTCCGTTTTCCAGTTTCTGGAGCAATGGGCGAATAAAAGGTTCTGATGAGGGTTAAGGGACGCGCAAATTCTTCTCCTCCCAAACGCTCCCTCTTTGAAAAAATTAAATCCTTTCTCGTGCTCTTCAATATCCGCAGCTCGGTTTCCCTCTGATGTTAAAGTCTTAAAGAGAGAGTCGCAAACAATTTTTCCAGCTATGCATAATTTCGTTTAGTACAGTCTTCATGGAATGAAAGGATTCCAATCTTTGAAATCTGTCAATTGATGAAAAATAAGGATATAAGGGTTCTGAATGGTATCGTTACATCATTGCTTTTTCCGTTGTTTTCGTACAATAATTCGTCCGTGGGTTTCTCCCCCATTTACTTTGACTCGGAATTCTCCAATTGATCGTCGAAGGGGCGGATTTTTAAGCGAAGAGGGTCTGCATCGATATAAAAGGCTGGTTGGTTTGGTTTCAAAATTGTCAAATATTAGAGGACAAAAGTTTATGCTTCTTACGGAATGAAGTGCTGATTAAGATAGCTTTAATAACGGAACAAGAGTAATTCTATGATTTCTCATATATGTGTTAATATTAAACATCCAATAGCTTGATGGGTGGTTTTCTTTCTGGTTAGCGATCTGCGGTTTGACCTATAAGGAAATGAACTTGGAAGTTTGAGAAACTCGTGCTTATTTGTGCTATGAAATCTGTTCTGGTGATGATTTAAATGAATGAATCTTTTCTAGTCGTGTCGTGTTGCTGTGAATTTTTTATCATTGCTAATTCTTTGTGGATTTAAATTAAGACAGTTACGGTAATTTGATAAAGTATTTGAAGCAATTACAACAAATGTGATTACGCGTACAATTGATATTTGTCTTACCTTGGTCGAGAAAATACTGCTTTGAATATTTTAATAGTTAAGCACTGTCATTCACCGGTTTGGTCATATATTACTAATTTCTAACTGATGTATTACAGATTTAAAAAGATGATTTAATAAAATGATTGTGGATTGAAAGAAAATGTGTTTAATTATTGCAATGTATAATGTACTATAATTCTTGTCACATAATCTTTCTGGAAACTCATTCATGATTTCCTTTGGAAAAGTTATGCAGATTCCGTAAAATATTTGCGGAGAAGAAGTTCGATTTATGTTTAAATTTGGAGAATTTAGAGGACATTGCCTTCTTGGATTCCCGACTATTATAAGACTCTGGACTATTTATGTAGGTAGGCTACAGGTTTGCTTTGTTGTTAGCTGAATCCTGTTGAACTTTTCCTTTGCCTTCTGTATTATTTAGTTCATTAGCTGATTTAAGACATTGCAATCGCTATCCAAGCAATATCATTGAGGGATTAACTAAATGATTTATAAGCTTTAACGACCTACGTCATACTCGAAAGAGGCGAAGTATTTCCTGGATATACAGATGGTTTTTCCTAATGGCCTCGGAGGGAATTTATTACGACTTCGTGAGATTTCTTTTGCTTTGCATACCTCTCGTATTAGTTAAGCTATAAGGGTTCTCAATTGAAAATACTGCAGAGGCGTAGAGTAATGGCTTTAATTAAGACTTTCCAAGTTTTCCGTATTTCTTATCGTGTTTTAATATATCTCTTCGAGAATTCTGTCATCCTGAATCTCTGTATTATTTATATTCCATTTAAGTCTGAAGCTTCTTTCCCGAATTTTTCAAATTATCTTCGTTAAAACGTAATTTCAAAATAACTTGCTTTCCTGATTTGATTCTATAGAATTTAACAAAAACTAAAAAAAATGTCAAAACCGCTGGTATTTAAAAAATTTTAATTTGATTTTTCTGAAAAGTCTTACTTATTCTTGCTTGGGGCTTTCTAATATCTCTTAGAATTTTTAGGCTTTAAATCATCTAGATCCTTGCTACTAGATAAGTGAAGATATTGCAATTGGATAAATCAATTCCAAACGAACCTCGCGGTACAAAAAAATTCTCGATGACTTTAGATTTAATTAAAATGTGGACTAAGGCTCAGAAGTAATCGATCTCTCCGGAATAAGGATTGCTCGCAATCTTTCATTTCAACGGTCTACGGAATTCTTTAATAACGGCGGGTTTCCATTAATTCTTTTTCGTCGCTCTTGGTAAGCACTTCCGTGTCTCGGGCGTCTTTTCAAATCGAATTTATAAATCCCATTTACCTTTCTTTGATTGGCAGGAGGCTGGAGCGGTGGAGATTGCGGTATGGACGGGAGCTGTGGCGGCGGGGTGCGAGCACTGGACGTGCTCTCGCTGCTGCAGGACCGGTTGGCGGTGCTGACGGGCGGGAGGGACCGAAGGGGAGGGCCCTTGATATCCTTCCCCGCCACCCCACGTCGCGACCGGACAAAGCCCGATGACTATCGCCG
Organism: Ladona fulva; assembly: GCA_000376725.2. Lineage (NCBI taxonomy): Eukaryota > Metazoa > Arthropoda > Insecta > Odonata > Libellulidae > Ladona > Ladona fulva. The sequence continues at coordinate 530,040 of KZ308656.1, forward strand.
ACTCCTTCACTACCTCCTCTCCATCCCGTGGTGAGTTAAAAGCTGCGAATTATAATTATCCGCGCCTGCACTCGGTGATTACGGCGCTGGCTACCCATGAGCGTAAACAGTTCTGACATGAAAAAGTGAAGGGTGTCGAAGTCTTGTGATTTGAACCCGACTCTCGCATTCGCCGACCCGAATGTCGTTCTCCGGTTAATTAGCGACTCCGATCGTGAGTGGATCCAGCGACGACGGGGTTTGTTTCCACGCCTCGTTCATTTGTCATTTTGCTTAATCATCTATGGATTATTCTAAAAACGGAACGTTTCCGAACGAAATGCCACGAGACCGCGAAAGTTTTTATTTTAACGACGAACGGGAAAAAGCGTATAAAAAACGAATTTGTTAAAAATGACATTGATTTAAAGAGGAAAGGTCTCTTTTTTCTTTAATAAAGTGAGTTAGACAATAAAATCATGTTTGCCGCGGAACGTCTATATACTAAGAATTCTAAATTCATGTGATATACTTTCCTAAGTTATAGGTAGGAAAAATTGTGAAGATTTCGAAATTGAGAGCGTTATGTCTGTCGTAGTAGACGCGTGGTTGTTTCCTCTTTGATGGACGAACTTCTTTCCCTTCGAAAATAGCGAAGTAACAATTCGTTAGTCTACAAGTATTCTTTCTTTGTTATCTATTGTCATTTTTGTGTTTTAGAATTTAAAGACATAGCTTTTGTCGCGCGCTAAAAATGTACTATGATAACGTAGTGCTTCTTGCCTGAAGCTCCTGATACTTAAATTCCTTATTCGGGATTCTAAATTTAATGTACACTAAGAAATTCAGACCATTACTTCCATCCCGAATAAAGACGTATTATTATTATTATTATTATTATTATTATCTTCTGCGCAATTTCTGCTTTTTTTATTTGATTTTTGGTAACCTAGACGGGAAAAAGTATCGAATCAAGGAAAACGTTCTCCGTTGATTTTTAGTTAGCCAACTAAGTTTTATCCCTTAGAAGGTTTTCAAAGATAAACATTAATATAATTTCAGTTGGAGGACTCATTCCTCTGTCTCAAGGTTATATAAAAAGCATGGAGTTTTGGCGGTATATCGACTTTTTTTACTTACATGCATATTATTTATTGTAGCTAATTTTTTTAGTTAATACGCACCGTTTCCTTATTTTTCCGTGTTTAATTGAGCATTTAATAATTACTATCCTGTTTTTCATCCAGCGAAAATAATTTCCAGCTGTAAAAGTTTCGCGAGTATTATTAGAGGAATTACTATCCTCTATTATATAGTTTCATTTTTATCCATTGCCTTTCAGTCATTATGTATTTTAGTCTGATTTTAGCTTATACTGTAAATATATCTACCTTATGCTCATCAATCAAGTAGTTATCGAATCAGCCTCCTTTTTTTCCTATCAAGAAAACATTAGTTTGTCTTGTTTTGTCCGCTGATATTCCAAATATTTCAGCCTTAGAACAAGGAACGGAAACCTTATAAAGCAATGCAGACAGCCAAAAAGTTGTTTTTGTTTAATTTTAAACCTTCTACTTTATCTTATATTTTTCCCTTGAAAAACTATCTCTGAAAAATCTTAAATTTTAAATTTAAAGAAAGAAAATAAAATTTAAGGGCATTCGTTAGAAGCCATAACTTAATTCGCAATTCGAAAAAAAAAATATCTATAGCATTGTACCAAAACTAGAACTATACATTATACACAGAAACCACCGTTGTTGCGCGTTGCCGAAATATCAGCCTTGAAATTCCTCCATTTATCGATTAAGTTGTTTAGTACCGTCGGGACTGAAAGAAGAACGCGCCTTACGAGTGAATATCATCTTTAATTTATGAGGTTTATGCTGCTATTTCAGCTCCAAACTAGAATATAACTGTGGTATGTCCTTTTTCAAATCCCGTTTGTATTTTGATATCCGCTAGAATTTCTCCGTTAAAGTTAATTACTTATGCTGTATATAAGTAAATTACATGCACGAAATAGCTATTACAGCTTCTTGGAATTCCAGGACTAGGAATTCGGCTGGATGGAGAAAATTTACTGGTCATTCCCTATATTCCTTAAAAACTACGATCGAATTTGAATAAAGTTTGGATTAAAAAATCACTTAGTGGTTATTCCATTTCCTCTTTACATCCTTGAGTAAAATCTTTCGTCTTCCTCTTTTAGTTCACCTGCGCATGTTTCTCGATGTGTTACATTTCATTTTCTCTTAAGGAAATATGACCATTTTGTTTCTAGTCGGCTAATTTTCATTGAAATTAAATTCGTGTTGTATTATTGGGATGTTACTAATATTTCTTTTGTATTTTGGGTTCTTTTATGAGGTGCAAATGTTTTTTCTTTGTCAGTCGGATAGGTACAGGTATCGTTTCTGTATAGAGATACGCCCTGTATATATTTTTGTATATACACCGAAAAAACTCTGGTTAAGCCAACCAAAAAAGAAAATAATATAATTATTCACTAGGAGAAACGGACATGAAAAAAGTCTGACGGAACCGGGACTCGAGCCCGGATCTCCCAATTGCCGGTCGGTTGCTCTATCCATTGAGCTATTCCACCAGAACAATTTTCCATGCCGTTTGGGAGACTTTGCAGGTATTAGGCAGTTAGGAAAAATGTTCTGGTGGAATAGCTCAATGGATAGAGCTACTGACCGGCAATTGGGAGAAAAATAAATCTGTTGAATCTTCTTCTCCTCTAAATCAATATTACTAGTAAAAAAATAATACCTTACTGTTACAACTTATGAATTAAGCACCTCCACTATTCAGAGAATTAGGTGTATATAGAATGGAAGGGAATTACTCAGGTGTTTTTTTATTTAATTATATAACTTTTTATTAACAAAACGTCATAACACAAAATCTTCTGACATATCATAGACATAATTTTTAATAAAAATTTTCACGTTAAATAGTTAATTAAATTTTTAGAAAATACAAATTTATGTTTACATTTGAAGGTAGGAATAGATATAAAGTTAAAGGAAATATCTATTTTATGCAGTAGGCCATCTCACCATTTAGTGGTTTGTAATAGTTAGTGACATTAAAAATTGGCTGACACGTAAGCCCCATAGATCTCTTCTGATTATCTCTTTGCATCAACTAGTAGACAATATCATTTATAGCCAAAGTAAACAAAATAATAGATTATGCCAGATAAAAAAGAGCATATAGAGCTTCACTCTGAATTAATACCATTCATTAGCTCACCTAAACAGGAAGAATAAAAGAAACTTTAGATTTTGTTATTGAAGGCTTCTAGGGCAGGTTTTGAATACTCGTATGTGGTGCCTTGATCTTAATTCTGCAAAGCTCACATATGAGTAAATGTAATTGAATCATTTGAAAAACCAAAGTATTATAAAATTAATATGCAAGATCTATCAAGTTGAAAATAACAGCATCATTGTCGTGAAATGTAAGCTCATGAAATTGCAATACAAATTACACGTACTTTGGTAAAAAAAGTGAACCTGTATTCAACTGTTACCTACCTTTTTTCCTGAACCTATGGCTCTATATGGTACCTCAACTATAGTTTGATTCTGTAATAAGACTCTTCAATATTCAACACTGAGAATTAGAGACGAATAACATTGACTATAGATGAAACAGGCAATATGACTAATTAGATACTATTGGTTAACAATCTGCATTCTTCCTGTCTTCCTCAGCCACTCACTGAACAGGCTCTGATATTTTCCTCTTCTGTGTGTGAAGTACACCTTCCTTTCGCAGGTTTCTCGTGTGGTTATAGCCTTTAATTTGACCGACGCAGGCATTACAGGCATATTTAAGCATTACCTTGAGGGCAAATGTGTTTATAATAAGTTTTCTGAAAATTGCTTAAAGTTAACTACTACATCAACTTCTGGAAAATTCGAATTTCATTATTTTATTCAACTATCGGGTCCTCTCGAGGAAATTAATTTACCATCTCTGTAAACAGAAATTGAAAATATTTTTTCACGAACTCTCGAGTCTTTATGTAGTGCTCCACTACTGCAGACATGAGCTTTATTCGGGAAGGTCCATCAAGTTCTCCATTCCTTTCTTTTTTCGCTAGTATTATTCTTTGTTATATTTTCCCAGAATATCCAATAACCCATGTGAGACATTAAGATAAAGGTTTCGAGCTAATATTATTTTTTTTAATGCAACATGTAATTCTAGTAAATTCATATTCACTAAATAATGGATAGAAATTACATTTATTAAAATAATACTCGAGTGCTTTATTTATGAGCCTCTCATTACATTTGCTCATAATAAATATTCTCACATTGCGATATTTCGCATAAATATGACAAATCCCACGTGAACAGTAACACAGATACGTCTTCACTATTCGCCATTTTTTTTCGTAAGTTCCACCAATAGCAATGATTATAAAAAGAAGTTTTGTACTGTATTCTTCGGCTTTTCCTATCAAAACGATGAATTTATACTGATTTTACCAATTTTATGAGTAAAATCAACTCTTGAAATTCAAAAATGCTAAATTGTTGAATATACTGAGTGTTTCTCCCATTTTCTGAGTAGATTTACGACCGTAAATATCTTCTTTGTTGACATTCTTTTTAAGTCCTGGAGACGATTATCACGAAGAAGGAATATCACCTTCACAAAAAATTGAAAATTGTATACGATTATGAAGTTGATACTGATGTGATTTAGTGTGTGCGAATTCGTTTAACCATAGAAAAGTTGCTGTTTACTCACAGAGGTTATTCGTCCTGCGGAAACCTTATCTCCTTTGCATTCTAGTCTTTCGCCCCGTGTAAGTAGGCAAAAAGGTAGCAGTAGAGTGCTGCGGGTTGCCATCGGGTAGCAGTACAGGCGCTCTTCAGGCCACGTAACAAATTTATGTTACATAATTCCTCTGCAATTTTTTCCGTTCCGGTATTGTTAAAATTTGGAATCGAATCAATTTTAATGTTTATCACTAAATATTACGACTATTTGCATAGATTTTTCGTAGTTTAGATTTTTCTTTTAACAGTGTCACTGACGGATTCAGCACATTTTCTAAATATCAGTAAAAATAGTATTTATTTAAAGCTTTTTTCGGGAATAATTTTAAATACTATATTGTGACAAATGAAATATGTTACGTGATTTGGAATTAGATTCTTAAAATCAGGCTGCTAGTATGACTGCTGACTTGTCTCTAGAACTCCATTCAGTGGAAAATTTTCAGTACCTTATAATAATTGGGGCTCCATGAATCAGTAGGAATCAGTCAGCTGAAGTGAAGCCATCATGTCACAGTTGGCGTGGATCGTGAGTGCTCAACTTTTAATGACCTGATCTGTTCTAAGCTATATGAATAGAGAAATACCACCTCTGAATTATTTTTACATGCATACTTCTTTTAAATAAGTATCTGGCCTTGAAGGTTATTTTCACTAACGAAGGCGCTTAGGACCACTTTACACTTTACAGAGAGATTAAGTAAATTTTATTTATAATTTACTCTTCAATGAATTTAGGACATTAAGCTCATAGCACCTCTTGTGTTTCAAATTCTTCTTTCCCAAGAAACCGTCTCTACGTCCCTTATGTATTGATAGTAAATTAGTATCGGCCCTTTTGAAGAAGTCCTGTAGATATATTTACTAGGAACAAAGATTGCTTCCAGTATCATTTGGGACTCAGTGGAAAGTATTGCCACCTTTCCTTTTCTAAGGTACTTTTGCATAGTGATTTTGAGTTTCTGAATACCCACCTTTGTGTGTAATAAAATTTCAAATTTCAGCGTTTGGTTGAATTAACTTATTACAACTCAGTCCACAGAATAGTCCCTGGTCAAGTAATATTTAATTTCACACTCTTCTCCTGGGGTATGAGTAATATAGAATCAACATCAACGTGGATTTCCCTTAAGTACATCATATTTGACTGTTATGTAAAAGTTTTTAATTAACAAATGATGCCAGGAATGCTTTTAGTTCATAAATATATGAATGCCTTTTTCTAAGAATTTATGAATTAATTATGGTGAATGGAATTTGCGGGTACATGAAAGGGTGATGAATGGAAAGCATGAGCACTAAATTTCACATATCGTCTTGTATTTCAGCCCCCTCTAGGCATCTCATCTTTAGCAGAGGTTTTGACAAAGTGGGCCCAAAGTTAAAATCCAAACTTTGCCTGTTAGTAATGTTAATTCTTGATATCAGTATTTTAAAAATCTTTTTAGTTTTATATCAATTATCAATTAAATATAAAAAAACTATTTATCTGTTTGCTCATTGACAGATATTGAGGAATTATAGAAGGGAAACGTGTATTTGTGAAAAAGGATGATTCCTAGAAATACCCTAGTATGATTCGATATCCTCATCGCCTATAATTATATTTTCAGGATCTTTTCTTAATGTCATAAAGGACAGAAATTTTTGGCAGTAGTCATAAAATAATGTTTGACCTTGAGATGGTTCCAGACTAGGGTATCAATTTTTCCCTTGTGTACAAGGGAAGGAAAAGTAAATGGTGTTTGGAAAAAAGGTCTCATTGCCAGATGAGAGTGATAAAAATTATCTCATCTAGAGAAATATTATTTTGAAAAGCTATAAGTGAAACTTTTGCTGTAATGAAAATTGACAGAACATTGCAAAAATAGATGAACACAAAAAGCGGAAGTGATTCATAAATATTAAGCTTCAACAACTGAGGGCATTTCATATGTATGGGTTCCTCCTAGGAATCAAACTCTGGACTGCTTTTCACCAAAGGTGAACATTTTATCCACTTTGCTATCTGGGAGACTGACAGCACTTTCCCTTTTATAGGTTAACCATTATTATCTGCCCTATTTGCTCCCTCAAACATTTCCACTATATTCTGTTTTTTGCAATTGTAGTTTTTGAAAAAAGCTGTAGTTTTTGCATATTATTGGAATTTCATTGAACATTAATTTTTTAAATAAATGCAATTATTGAAGGATTTGGTGCTTTCCCGGTGAATGGTTTGTTTTAGAAAGTCTTCACGGGAGACTAACCGGATTGTTTCTTGGTGTAGAACCAACGTTTCGGCCACTTTCACCGTGGCCATCTTCAGGGTGTATCCCTCAGCGGGTAATGCCTAAATGGGTAATATCTAACAAAGGGAAGGATGAAGAAGAAGAAGCCCTCAACGCAGCAAAGAAAAAACCGAAATACTGATAAATAACCGAGCATCTGAACAAAAGACATCCAAATATAACCTTTACAATGGAGATGGAGAAAAACTGATGCCTTCCATTTTTAGACATTCTCATGAAACGCAAATCGGACGGCACGCTATGCCACAGCGTGTACTGGAAACCAACACACACGGACCTGAACGGAAAGAGCCACCATCATCCGGCCCAATTAAAGTCCGTAATCACAACGCTCGCCCATCGTGCATACACGATTTCCGACGAAGAGAGCATTAGTAAAGAAATAAAACATCTAAAAACAACCCTGAGACGAAATGGTCACTGTAGGAGAAATATAGACACGGCCCTAAAAACGCCGGCTCCCAAAGGAACCAACGAAAAAGGACGAACCCACAGCAACGGCGTGTATCCCATACATAGCCCCTATCTCAGGAAAAATCTCAAGAATCCTGACCAAACACAAAATCCGGACGGTCCAGAAACCCCCAAGAAAACTTGGAAGCCTCCTAACGAANGGGTAAAATGTCCCTTTAGCAAAGTATTTTAGGGAAAATGTCTGGACAACCAGCTCTGTTCTGCAAGATTTTCAAGGTTTTTTTTCTATTAGAGAAAATAAATAGTGAAGACTCCTTTAATGAACCAGTCCCATAAGCATGACCTCAATATCTCTGAAGATTCAAATGGATTCTTGTCCCAACCTTTTAAGTATTATATTTCAAAATGTGCTAAACAGACCCTCTTAGGAATAACAAGTGTGAAAAATAGCAGCATGACTGGGACTCATACCCATGTCTCCCACTTTCCAGGCAGTTATTCTAATCGCTGAACTACCATGCCTGGAAAGTGGAAGACCTGGGTTCAAGTCTCAGTCATGTTGTTTATTTTATTTACTGCTATTCCTTGAGTTTCAGCTGCATGGCTCTTCCAAGCTATGTTATTCAGCTTTCCTTAATCCTTGTGAGGCCCTTGTAGATTCTCAAGGGATACATAATTTCCTGAAAGAGTTATATATGTTTGAATGTAAAAATATTATCAAAGAGTAGAACTTGATTCCTATATTTGACAGATTTGTCTCTTTGCTGTAGGATACATGTATGTTTTTCAAAGATTATTTCAAATCTCCTATAATATTTCCTACACTGTCTTTGATTTTTGTCTAAAATGTACCAGTCTCATTATAATCCTTATAATTATTTTTAGAATTTTGTAAAATCTGTCAGGTATTAACTTGGAACAGTGAACATTGCTTTTATTTTGAATTTCAAGGGGTATCATGCTGTTTTCTAACAGACTGTAAATCAGTTTATACTGTCTATGTTTTAAACTTTTTTGGAGGTTCTCAGCAATTAAGGAGGATGTAAATGCTTCCTGAGGTGAAAATGTTTGAGAAACATTGCTCTAAAGGATTGCTCAGAGTTTCGTTTATGAAGCATATCATTCAAGAAGTAGATTAAAACCTGATAATAATTTTCTTATAGCAAAAAAGTCTTAATGCTGTTTGATAATATACTGCTAGCTATTCCAGTTTAAATTATGATATCTTTTCCGATTTAAATCTTTTTATGAAACATTATAGTTTGTTGTATCACATGCTGTCCAATAATGTTATTATACTACCTCAGATGAATATATATTTTATTTGTTGACCCTTTTGTGAGAGTTTTTTTAAAATTTTAAATGCCATTTTAAATCTACTTGATTGCAGTCTTTCTCTTTGTGTCTTTGTCTTATTTTCATTTTGAACTGCCTTGGATTTTCTTTGTGAAGTTGTTAAGGAATTAATTGTTAACATTTAATTTTTATAAATATTAGACTCAAAATTTGTTGTTTTGCCTGCTTTGCTTACTGATTATAATTATAATTACCAATAACCGACTTTCTAATTTATCTTCTTAATTAATATGAATTACCAAGTTGGCTCAGTAGCTCTGAAAGAGAAGCCTTATGTTGATTTTGACTAATGGAAATAATGGGTAGGAGCAAACTGGAAGAATTGGTTATTTGAATTGAAATAAATGATTGTCTGGATTAAAGATGGTCAAAGTGATGAGTGAAATACTAAAGAGATGTTTTCAAAGAATTTAATTTAATTTTCTGAGAAAATGTATGAATATGTTTGAAACTAAAGACTTAATGGCATAATGGTTAGGATGTTAGCCTTGCAATGCTGGGGTCCTGGGTTCAAATCCTGGTTAGGGTATGGCTGTTTGTGATTGTGACTTGTAAAAAGTTAATTGTAAGAATGGTCTTTTAAGACTAAAGTTCAGCTAATAAAGTTATCTATCATTACTATTATTATTAAGAGGAAATCCATACCTACATGATGAACAGCATCATAAATCCAAGTTGTATCATATGAATGTCAATAAGATATTAAGTAGATTGAAAACCAGATTCCTTGCTTTTATTTCCCCTAACAGGATGTTAAATTTACAAAATATATTTTTGACCAATGAAGATATTAAAAATATTTAATATCTGTTAAATGAAGGCTTCCTTACTCAAATTTTCCTAATCCAGATAAAAGTTTAGTTTATTTTAGAGAAATAATTGGTATTAGTATTATTTATTAAGTATTATTTCTGACAATTTCTGGAGAATTTTTTACATTATTTTTCTCTTCTTAAATAACTGTAATTATTTTATTTACAGTGAGGAGGCGAGGGAGCTGGGCTTCACAGCTGTTATTGATATGCGTGGATCTACATGGGGGACTGTGAAACCAATACTGAAAGTTCTGCATGAGCATTTTCCTGGAAGTGTGCATCTTGCTTGTATAATAAAACCTGACAACTTCTGGCAGAAGCAGCGTACCTCTTTAGCTAGTCACAAATATAAATTTGAGGTAAGTAAACAAGTATTTCTATATGTCATTATTACTATTGCGAGTGATATAATTCTTAGCACCATTAAATTACTTTTCAGTTTTGTGTTACTTTCTTCTGGCAGACTGAAATATCATAGCTGTATCTTTTGCTAAAAGTTTATGACCCAAAAGTGACTCATTTTTTTGGTTGCTTAGTTTTCTTTAAAAATGTATCTCAGAAGATCTATTGATGTAAATTGAATGGTATGAAATTTTAGGTATTCATGGTGAAGAAAACATTTCAATTCTTGTATTCTGTGCTGTATCTAAGAGACAAACTAATTAATTGATAACAATGATAAAATTTACAGAAATGTAGATTTGAGATTTTGTTCTCTAGGAATTTGAATGAATGAACTTTTGGAGTTTTTCATTGTATTTGTTTATACCATTAAAAAGAAATTCTTTCTCATTAGATAGTTGTCAACTTTTTATTTAGCTTGCTTATTTGTAAATTTTTAATTCATATGTTTTTAGACAAGCCTTATTAGTCTTGAGGCTCTTCCCAAGCTGATTGATCCATCTCAGTTGACTGCCGACCTAGAGGGTACACTGCGGTATGACCATGCTCAATGGATTGACATGCGAGTGGTGAGTAATTCAAGTAGTACTTTAGGATATGTAAGAAACCAGATTCATGTCTCTTGTCAGTTTATAACTCATATTTGACTTAAGAATTGAAAGAAATTTTTGGTATGTTATTAAGCTTGAAGCTTAGAACAAACTTTCCCAATTTGTCTAATTTGGCGGTTGTAATTATATGTATTTATTTAAGAGAGGAATTCAAATTCAAATTCATCTAATCTTCTAAAAAAATTGTTTTTGGTAGTCACTTATGAAATATTTATGAAATGAATTCAACAAGGACTTCATGCATTAGTTTTCTATTGCTTATTTAGACATACCTCTGTATAAATGCTTTTTGGGCCGTCAATGATGCATATTTTTTCTATCTTAGTCTCATTTAGAGAAATTTAGAGTTCAATCCAAATAATACAAAGAAAAGTAAAATGAGGGTTGATAGTTACTTAATCAGCATGATGATGATAGTGTAAAGGCACTTCAGCCATGATCATCTTTTACAAATAATTTTGAAAAGGTATCTGTTAGAATATTATTTTTGTTTTCGTTTCTTTCTTTCAATCAATTGTTACAAATTAGATTATGAAGATCATTTTTGTTTATTTAGGGGTGAGTTAATGAATCTCGGAGTTGTGGCATAATTAGAGTAATTTTGTCTCATTAATCCTTTAAATTTCATGCTGGAATTTATTTTCCTTAATTTAACTTTTTATTTTGTTAATGGTTATATTTCAATTATTTTCTTCCACATTATTATCAGATTCTAATTACAAATTATTTTGCATCATTTTAATTTGAAGGCTCTGGAGGACTTCTTGTGGCAAGCAGCAGACCTGCTGGACAGGTTAGATGATCTACAAGAAGACCTTTCGAGAAATGAATATGCGGATGATGTTTCTGGTGCCAAACATAGTCTTGATCTCCATCATGAGATGAAAAAGAAGATACTTAAGGCTCCAGTAGAAGATCTTGATCTTCTTGGGCAACGTGTTTTGCAGAGGTATCTATCAACCACCTTACCCATATAGTTATTAGGTTTCTTATCCTTAATATTTATGTTTAGGTATCACTGCTATGGTTAATTTCATATTTGAAAACCTTTCCCTTCTGTCCAATATTCTTCATCTCTTGGTTATTAAATTACTGGAAAATATTACGTAGATGCTGTTCAGGGAATTGGCTAATAATCACAATACAAGTATGATAACATCATTGGTGGGATATGGTGAAGCTTCATTTCTAACCTATCACGAAACAGTATGAAATTCCAAGGATAAAGGAAAGGAAGGTAACTTAGTAGGTTGTAAAACCTACGAAAATCCCAAAGGAATAACAAATTTTTTTTTATTCTTTAAATTCAGAGGACGTGCTTTACCACTTAACCCTTTAACTGTGGGAAACATACTTGTATGTTCTCCTAAGAGAACTACGGAAAAATGTATTTCTACATTTGACCTGCTCTTTCTTCCCCGTTCTTGCCCTTTCTCAATTTTATGTCCCTGCCTCTCAATGAGATGCCCAAAGGCTCACTCTTCTCTATTGTTCTAGATTGGAAAAATCCAAGGGATTTCGTACCTCTGGGGAAACCCAAATTTGGTAATGCATACCCTCTCTGATATTTTTCTTCACTCTACTCCCGAGTTTTGGCTGCATTCGAGTGCATTCTTCACATAGAGTAAATGTGGTTTTTCACAGTTATTTTCTTTGCGATTATCATCGTTTAAATAAGCATCGTTTATATAAATCGAGATACTATGGATAGAGGAAGCTAGATTCCTCAATCTAAGATGAAGAAAATATCCGCAGAGGATGTCGTTCTGGAAATGTCATTTCATTTCGATAGTGAGATCTCTGATACATCAAGTAGGTTGAGCGATGCACTGTTTAGACATTTTTTAAAGGATTTTTACTACCTTAAAGAGTTTTAGACAATTACAATAAAATGTTTTAAATTATTTCTTTAGTTCATAACGCAAACCCTATTCTTTTTGAAAAAAAAATTCTTCTTCGATTTCTGAATAGCGGATTTACGAAATTAGTAATAATTGATAAAAATCAAGATATCTCTAAAGTGTTTGGTATCAAAATGATCAGCAAAGTGCAAGGAAAGTAAATTCGGGCTGCTTATTAAAAAAACAATTTTCTTGTTAAATATGATACCAACAATAATTTCTAAACAATGCCTGCTAGGACTTGCCTGCACCTCCAGTACCTGTTACT
>KZ308656.1:545917-555953 GCA_000376725.2 Ladona fulva
GGTTCTTGACCTGAATAAATTTTGTATTAGTTTTGTACTTTTCTCTCTTGTATGCAAATGCTCCATTAACAATAGCTGTTTATCCTAATTCTATATTATATATTTATCAGTAATTAACATTGAAAAGTATGATCTCTATTTTTATGAAATCTGACCAGAAATAAAGGCAATATCTTAAAATATGCGAAAGAGAAACCTTGTTACCTTTAAATTTCATATTTATGAATCTAATGTAACCCTTCGTATTTATTCTAACACCAGATCACTCACCCTTAAATTTATATGCTTTGGACATGTTAAATGTAGTAATGTTTACTTACTAATGCCTTTATGGCTATTTTATAATTTATTTTTCAAATTACTTAATAAAACTTTTTTCTGCTGCTAGGTTGCAAATTTGGTATTTATTTGGTATTAAAAATATCTAATCTGAATTAAATTTTGCAGTATGTAGAGAATGTTCCTGGATGGAGTGAAGCTTGTGAAAATGTAAATATTCCCAGTGAAATCATGATTCTTGAAACAGCAATTCATCATCACCAAAACCTCTATGAAGCAATGTGCCAAGCGTATACTGAGGTATGTATCATCAATCTCTATTGGGCATAATAATAGCCCTTGAGCTTATGTTGTTGAATGAAGGACTTTTTATTAATTATCTCTACAAATTGCTGGCTTACTGATGTTTTATTATGTTCATTTCTATACTAATTAATCTATGTTTCTGTGGTTAATCTATCCCCTTTCAGGTCTATAATTCATACCAAGGTCTGCTGAATGGGTTGGATAGCATGATTGAAACCTGCCATTCTTTTCCAACAGGAAGAAAATCTAAGTTGTGCCACCGTAATAATGTATGCTACCTAAATATAGCCACATTTGTATTTTAGTGCTCTTTCTTTTCCCATGTATAGTGTTACTATTCAAAATGAAAAATATATCTTTATTCTTAATCCTTACAGTTCTGTTTGAAAAGACTTATTTTGTTATAGATTTTTTACGGATGTATAATTACTGATGTTTTATTATTAACATCCTGTTTATTTACGTATTATTTTTCATTTTGAATCAGTTAAGAGTTACAAATTTTCATTGATAAGCAGGATGTAATACACAGTCCTTCTTTGAATAGTTGTGTGTGTTATTTTTGAAGTTGCTTTACATGTAATGTTTATTACTCTAATTCTTTAAGGTCTTCAGCTATAACTTGTCTATCATTTGTCAGAATATTTTTTTAACCAGCCCCCTAATGTTCTTTTTAGCATATGATCCATTATGTATTCATTTATACAAATTCATATCTGTAAAGCATAACAGGAAGAGAATGTGGTAACTGTGGCACAATAAATTAGTAATTTCTATACCAGAATAATCTCAAGGTATTTGGAAAATAAAGTGTGAGTGATTTTCAACAATTAAGTTAGTTTTGGCAGAACTGAAAAAAGAAATTAATTTAATTTTTTTTAGTTCTGCTGCAATAAAGTTTGAGAAAATTGATAATTAAAGTGAAGGAGTGAAGGAGGTGGTTTAAATTCATGATTTAATGGATCTAACAAATGTTACTTTACTAAGTTTGAATTTATCTTCAATAGTAATCTTTAATGAAGAAGTATAGTATTTCTGAGTTGGTATCTTCACTTTCCTGTTCCTAAGTTTTTATATTACTTATTATTATTGTAAATTGCTGAAAGTTTCATTTGGTTCAAAATGCTGGAGAGTTCCCAAACAGCCAGATTAAATTTTGGTTTGCATAATTTTTCATTATTCCTTTACCATTATTTAAGAAATTAAATATTTTCCTCCATGGTGAACAAATTAGGAAAGTTTTGAATGATGACCATCACAATGAATCCACTAATTTTTTGTTTACTTTCATTATTGTATAAGTCTTAATCTTCACCATTGTTATGCAGGAAGAATGAAATGTTTTTAAAGGTTTTTAATTCATAATTTCATGATTCATAATTCATAATAATAATGCACAGATAATAGGACTTGCAAAGGAAGAGCTTGGTGCTGGTTTAGCATAGAATGCCATCTTAATCAGTTTTCTTGATCACCATTTACATTTTAACATTTTCCTACCATTTCAATATGGGTTTCCTATAGGGTCAATATTTTGTGAGGCCATTCACAAAGTTATACTCACTCATAGTTATTAAAAAATGCATTTAATGAAAACATTATTTCCAGTATCACAGCTGCTGAGAAACAGCATGGTGATGAAAATTCAACCTTCTAGAGCTTTATCTTTGTTTCCTTGATTGATTGACTTTCAAATCTCTCTCTAGGTTTTCCTTTACACAGGCCCATTCTTGGTGTTTTGGTGGTGTTTGGATCCAGCTTCTAAACTGCTTTAGCTCATATTTAATTCCCCTACAAAGTGAATCTGATTTGGTGTCCTTTAAGCATGTGTTAAGGAATGGTTCAACTGATGATTTTAGAAGGCAATTAATACAACAACTAATGTGGTGTTGGTTGGGTTCTTCACAGGTTCATAGCACTAGCAAAAAACTTCTCTATCAGCTAGACCACCTGACTCAGATCTGTAATCAACCTGGGATGGAGCAGCCCCCTAGGAAACATGTAGGCATTTTCTTTCTTCTTACACAATAAATTTGGATTGATTTTATGTAACATATGAATCATTATACAGCATTTTCTTGAATTTAAATGCTTGTTTCAGATTTCATGCTTTATAATGTAGAATCTTAACATCTTCCAATTAATTTTTGCATGTTTTCAATTCTGACAAATATTATTTATGATGCCATGTAGTTTTTATGATTATTTATATAAGCTATTTACGATTAATTTTGCACTGAAATCATTTTTATGCTAGAAGCTATTTGTTATGTTTATCTTTTAATTGAGAATGTAAGCTTGCCATGCACATTAATAAACATTTTGCATTTTTATTTTAAGAATCCAAGAAGAAAGCAGAAAGGGCATGATGTAAGTTTTATTCAAGTTTAAATAAAAAAATATTCTCACCATAAAATTAACTATTAATGGATTGCTATAGCATCATATTTTTTTGATTTCATGAACATGAAATCTCTTACATTTAATCATGCAAAGAATGTGGAAATGAGCATGGGATGAATGATAAATTTTATTGATTATGTTATGCAGCCACATTTTAATGAATGTTATTGTATATTTGTTAAACATCAGTCATAAAATTGAGATGAACCATGGGAATTGGTAAAGATTAGATGAAGGGAAACAGTACATAGTTGATTATTACTGAACTACTGAATTACAGGCCTATCTCCTTAACATCACTGAGCGGTAAAATAATGGAACATATAATTGCTAGTTCCCTAATGAGTTTTCTCGAAACGTCCAATTTTATAGCTAGGCACCAACATGGTTTTCGTAAGACTCGATCATGCGAGACTCAGCTGGCATTATTAGTCCACGATGTCCTGAAATCTGCGGAAAATAAAAAGCAAGTCGATGCGATATTTTTAGATTTTCGGAAAGCATTCGACAAGGTCCCCCATCAAAAATTATTGTACAAATTAAAACTTGCGGGCATCAATGCAGAAGTAATAGAGTGGATAAAAGACTTCCTCTCCGACAGAGAGCAACGCGTAGTACTTGATGGAATTAGCTCCAACCTAGTTAAGGTAACCTCAGGCGTCCCGCAGGGAAGCGTAATCGGGCCGATACTGTTTTTAATATATATCAACGATCTTAGCAAAATAATCGATAGTAAAGTTAGGATATTTGCGGACGATACGGTAATTTACAGAGAGATTGAGAGAGAAGAGGATAGATTGATCCTTTCGAATGACTTAAATAAAATTGCAAAATGGTGCGATGATTGGCAATTGGAGCTAAATGTAGATAAATGTTCAGTAATTAACTTCTTTGAAAGAAAATCGATAACTAAAGATTACTCGTATAGCCTCCAAGGGAAAAACTTAATAACGGAAGAATCGGTGAAATATCTAGGAGTGACCCTTACTAATAACTTATCATGGAGTGCCCACATCCATAACATATGTGGAAAGGCTTTTAAGAAACTCGGTTTTGTTAAGAGAATAGTCGGAAGAAGCGAAGAAAAAGTCCGCGAGCGTTGTTACTTCGCGTTAGTCAGGCCTCACCTTGAGTATGCATGTAGTATATGGGACCCAGCCGACAAGTGCTGTATTCGAGAAATAGAAAAGGTGCAACGAAAAGCGATACGTTTCGTGAAGAATTGCTATGATAAATCAGTAAGCGTTACTGAGATGCTCAAGAACGCGGGATGGGAATCATTAGAAAAAAGAAGATTAACACTAAGGATAAATTTATTAAATAAGTTCAGAGAAACCACGTTCTCGGAAGACGTCGCGGACATAATGCGCCCTCCCTGCTATATAGGCCGCTCCGATACAGCGAGGAAAATAAGAGAAATAGATGCGAAAACGAACCGATTCAAGAATTCGTTTTTTCCGCGAACGATACGCGAAAGTAATCGACTAGGTAAATAGAGTCTTGGTGCATGCACCCCCTGCCACACGCCGAAAGGTGGCTAGCAGGGTATACACATAGACATAGACATTATTTTATTGGTTATTTGAATTTCAATGGTTCTCATACTTAAAACCTTTTGGAGGAAATATTTAAAATCTTATGAATTGTTGTCATTCCTATTTTTAAAGTGCTGGGTGCTTGTGACAACAAAATTGATGCCAACCTTCTTTATGGCAATTCAATTTGTATTTTTATATTGTAGTATGCTTATTAATTTGTAAGCATTTCTACTCATCATGCACATTCACCTAATTTTACTAAAATTCCCAGCTTAATATTAGACTCAATTTATCCATTATAGACATTAATTAAATAATACATAGCTTATATTTTTAACTTTAATTAAGCTGGATAGTTATTTTAGGAGAACCATCATGTAAAAGTATCTTCTAAGAATATTTGGTGTGTATTACAGGTACCTGGAGGTGTAGAAGGAAGTGGAGGAGGTGGTAGTGGGGGAAATGTTGGTGGGGGAGGAGGAGGAGGAACTGGCCAAGGCTATGAAGTTGTTGGGGTCAGTTCAGGAGGAGGAGGAGGCCAAAGAGTAGGAAGGAAGAGCCCTGGTGCTGATTACTCGGAAGGTGCAAGTCATGTATTGGCTGTGATCCATCAAATCTTAGCTCATCATAGAACATTGGAACAGAAGTGGCATGCTAAGAAAATCAAACTACATCAAAGGCTTGCACTGCGTCTTTTTCAGGAAGATGTCAAACAGGTAAAAATATACCTTTTTAACTGTTGCTATACCTTTTTTATTATATTTGCTTAATTCTATTCTACTTATATTTCTATCCCTCATTAATTTTTACCTTCTAATGATGATACCTAAAGTCATGTTTTTTATGTGATATTTGGTGTCTTCTCATGTCATACATATGTTGCATTCTTATCTTTAGGTTTTGGATTGGTTGGAAAACCATGGTGAAGTATTTCTGAGGAAGAATACTGGCATAGGAAGAAATCTACAGAAAGCTAGAGTATACCAAAAGAGTCATGAACATTTTGAAAATGTTGCTCAAGTAAGTTATGATGTTCTAAGAAGCTCTAACATAGTAACTTTCAGAGATAAATTTTTAATTCCTTTTATCCTTATTATATGACAATGCTTATTATTTATTGATAAAACAATACTCTTCTAGAACACCTACACAAATGCTGAGAAGCTTCTTGCAGCAGCAGAGGAATTGGCACAAACAGGAGAGTGCAATGCAAGTGAAGTTTTCTCTGTGGCATCCCAGTTGGAGGCTCGTGTTTCAGGTTTTGCTGCTCGAGTCCAAGCACGGAGACGTCGCCTTGACTTAGCTGTTCTTTTTTATACACATGACAAAGAGGTGAGTGATTTTTATAAAGAACTTGCTGGGGTACCCGTTGATTTTCAATGGAGAGAATAAAAGTCGATTAAATATAGTATACCTATTTGTATATAAATAAGAGAAAATAACATCTTGCATTTTAATTTAGTCCAGTGGGACAGGTTATTGAAAACAAAAATTTTCAATCTAATCAAAGTTCTTATAGTCAAAGCCAAAATCTACATTGAACAAAATTAATGTAAACCATTTCATTTTAATTGTAAAATATGTCAAGAGTTTGAATTGATAGACAAAAAGTTACTCGTCCATCTCCATTAACTCATTAAGGAGCTACATATGTCTGTTGCCCCTTCGATTCATCTCTACAAATTGTTTGTGACTGTAATAGTTAAAATCTCTGAAATTTTTTCTCCCCTTCAGGACATCAATTCTTGCCATTGCTTCTAAATGGGCCTAAATACATAATGTATTCTTATGGGAAAATCATGAGCATGAAATCAGCAATTGCATTAGTTGTCAGGGGGTCAAGATTTCACAAAATATTCGTTTCTTTTATCTAAATTCTTGCAGCTTTGAAACAAAAGTGATATTTCACGACCACGATATTGAATAAGAATCTGTATTCAATTTCCCTTCTTTTGGTACTTATTTTGATTTCATATGACTATTCCTTCTAATTTAAATTGCAAAAGAAATAAAGTCTGTAACCGATAAAATTGAACTTTACATGTATTGCTTATGGAAAATATCTGAACGATCTTGGTTCACACCAGCAAAGCTATCGAATATAAAGGTGACTGTACTTCCTTCCAGGTTTCAGAGAACAAGTATGCAAAGTTTTACTCAAATCAAACAAACAGTGTGGACTCCAATCTCAGACAAACATACAGACCCCCAAACAAACACACAAACCCACAGATTTCTGCTTTATATATATAGATAATGTTTAATATTTTATATTTAGACATTTATTGGATTTATTTGTCCATCCTCTGTAAATTGGTGCAGTCATGATAATATTAGAGAGGTGCTACCTTTGTTTATTTTTTAAGGCCTTTGTTTAGTTTATTATGAAACTTAATCAGTTACACTAGGATTGGAATTTGTGAAATTATTTTGGAAACTTTTGTATTTTAATTAAATGGTAGGTGATTATGTATATGCTAAATGTGGTTGAATGCCCAAATCGTTTCTTTTAGAAACATTACTTTCTTATTATTCGGTTCCTAATGTGTAGAATTTGAGTATAGAAATAGTTTTTAATATAGTGAGTCAATAGTTTTCATTATTAAATTCTTGTAATTTGACATTATTATCAAATATTAAGTTATCACTGAACTATTGTTAATTTTTTCAACTGTTTTGTTGTTTTTAGTTGAGTGCTTGGCTTGATGAGGCCCGGGAAGGACTTCGAGGTGGTGAAGAAGAGGAAGAAGAGGCACCTGAAACTTTAGAAGCAGCAGAGAGACAGCTGGCACAGTGTGCTCAGCAAAGGGACTCTGCAATTGATGCATGTCTCCGTACTAGTGCTGAAGGAGAAGCTCTCTTGCAGGAATTGAGGTATCACATCCTGTCTTATTATGTCTTTTTATATCCTAATATTACTCAATTCAAGAATCAATTTTTAGAAATATTTTTTTAACAATTTAATTCGTTGATCGAATAATTTATGTTTGACCGTCAAAAGAAGTTTTATAAAAATATCCTCAGGTATGCAATTTGTTCCTGCAATCTCAGTATGTAGAAAAGTCTTTCAACTCTTGTGAAATGAAATATTTATATGCACCATATACAGTAACATTACCATTATCATAATGAGATGTTTTCTGTGGATTTAAACCTATCTTAATTATTTTGGCATATGATATTTTTATGAAATAAAAGTTTGCAGCTGAAACATTATTGAAATTGATCTTTTCCTTCCTGGAGCAGGAGTGCTGGACTAAGTAATGAAATGGATTCAACTGGATCGTTGTCAGCAGTAGAAGCTTCATTAGATAGACTCAGTAAACAACGGGAAGAGGTGGAGCAACTGTGGGCCAATCGAAAACACAGGCTAGACCTCTGTCTTCAGTTGCGTCTTTTTGAAAGGGATGCCCTGGAAGTAAGTGTGGCTGTTTTTAACTCACCATCAAGACTTAAAATTGTCCTACTCTTCATAACCAGTTATACCTCAGGCTATGTATTTTCCAATATTATGATTTTGATCAGTATTCTTCCTGGGCTTCAGAATCTTGGGGAGACTTTTCCTGAGACATGCTGTCTAAGTTAATTGAAAATAATTGAAGAGTTTCTATTTTAAAAATAACAAAATAAAATCTAAATTATATTTTTGTGGCTATTAAATATTAGTAATTACTTAAAATGCAATTAATTGCACTTGACATCAGCAGCTATTGCTACAAAATACCCAGGAAAACAGTTTGTATTTGATGAGTTTGTAGGCTGGTGCCTGCGCAGCTATAATATTAAGGAGAAATTCCAAATTTTTAGATCATATTGTTATTTCCTTCCTCCCACTATCAAGAATACCAAGGATGCTATTTCATTTTACATTACTGAACTATTTTGTATCTTTATCATTTAACATTAACCATAAAAAAATAATGCTAAGCTAGGGTTACCAACTCTTCTGGATTCAATGGGAGACTTTGAGAATCGGACAATAATTTGTAAAGTCTCTTGTCAACAAGTTTGAGGCATTTTTCTCCTGTGTTTACTCAACTAGCTTTGCTTCAAGGCTTGTATGTACACTTATTTACCAACTTTTGCAACCTATTGCAAATTATTTTCTTTTATATTTTAATGCCAGCAGTCTTGCTGCATAATCTAAATTATGTTTCATCTTGAGTTATTTGGAAAATATTTTCTTTGGATAATAATGCTATCAAATTTCTATTACTCATTTGAGGAAATCATGTTTTATCATCTAAAATTACTATCTGGATAGAACTAGTTTGGTTGTGATCAAACTGCACATTTATGCTGTTCATAAAAATGAGTACATATTCTATGGTAGTTTAAGTTATTCTTTAAATAATCTCCTGGAATCTCCCATATTTTGCTTCTCTTGGAATGTACAACTTTTGAAGTCAAGTCTTTGGCAGCCCTATGCTTGGCATATATAAGTTTGGTGTACTAGAAATGATAATCGACAGTAATTTTTTAAGGAAAGATTCATTTCAGTTACATACCACTGTGATATCCTCAGCTGATAATCATAGATAACTTATGATTTTTATTTCATGTTATGTTTTGTTATTAAAGTGGATGAGTTTGCTCAAAATATCCTCTTTTAGGTGTCATCACAATTAGAGATGTGGTCAGAAGAGCTGCAAAGTAGGAGTGGTGAACCAGGAAGAGGTGATGCACAGCAAGCTGAGCAACTTTTAAGAGTTCATAATGAGAGTGTTTCGCATATGCAGAACACAACATTTCAAGTTCTTCAAAGGGGCCAAGAACTTGCTCAAGTGAGATATTTTTATGGGTCACATTTCATTATAACAAGATTTATCCTTTCAAAATTTTGTTCACATTATTATTTTACCTTGTCGGTATCTATGACCATCTTACATTTCCTTTTATCCCTAGTTTTCTTCTTATATTTCTAGTTTTAAATCTTAAATATTTAAAAAAGTCTACTTTTAACTTTTACCTATAACTTCATTCTATATAATCTGTCTTAAGTTCCCTTAACTTTATGTAGTAATAATATAGTTATGGCTGTCTTGCCTCTATTCACTCTTAATTGTTAAATAGGGTGTATCAATGTTAATTTTGTTCATTTTCACCATAGTTGCTTGAAAGTTCAAATGTGCGGTTAATGTCTGATGGTCAATACTCTGCACAAACACGTGTTCAAGTTTTATTGGAGTTCCTTCATGAAAGAGAAATGGATGTAGAGGATCTGGCGGAGGTGAGAAGAGTAAGATTGGAGCAATATCTACAGCTTTGCCAGTTCCAAGCTGATGCTAGTCAGGTGAGGCACATGTGAAATTGCCTTTCTATACTTAGATTTCACCTTCTTTGTAACAGTTATTGTATAATCAAATGTCAAACTCATGTCTCAATTCCTTGCTTTAAATCAGTTAAGAATCTATCTGGTTTCCTTTATTTTATATAACATTAATGTGTGGCATTCTTCACGCCACTGTCCATTAAGACATTTCATGTATTCCTTGTGCATTGGAATAATT